>JAVDBV010002235.1:0-10803 GCA_032619315.1 Piper longum
AATTCTGGGATCTCGCTCTTCGGCGAAGCTGAAACCCATGAAACCAAATGGACTAGCTGTATTAATTTCTTGTAGTTCTTGAACAAATCCACTATTACAGTACGGGCACAAAGTATCTCTGCCTCGCAGGCGAACAGACATCCTGCAGCTGTAACACCAATGAGTGTTGCCATGAGTCGACATGAACTAGGCTCCAATTCAGGTCAAATTATTTCAGTCCCTGTTCTGCAATTCCGGACGTATATTGATCTCTTCTGCGTTGCTCTTATTATCGTCTAGCGTTCAAGCTCACGCCTAACAAAAACATAATCAGAAAACGACATCAACACTCAGAAATTATCCAACAATAACCAGGAAGAAAGCTCAAACTTTATGCGATATTTCAGAACAAACTGGTATGTTGACTTAATAAAACCATGTAAAAAACAGAGCTCAAGAGTGCAATCAAGCAAGACCAAAATATAATTTTACTAAAAACCAAGTCATCTAAAAGATAATTAGCAGTGAAGAACTAAAGTAAAAATTGAAACTTCCAGAAAACAGAGATGATTCAGGTCCCATAAGATTTCCCAATAAAGTCAACCATTCATGTAGGAAGACTGCAGATCCGAAGTCCTGACACCGTTTCTTTCTTAAAACAAATTGGAAACCTATCCGAAAGGAAACCCAAGAAATGAAAGAGGGCTTTAACAAGTAAAACTTATCCCAACTCTTTTCTACTTCAACCAGCAATAATACACGAACAAACAGGAAGAAGAAAGAAATCAAGATCCCAATATCTAGTAAAGCAACCACTCAAAAATAGATCCAATGGAATGAAGAAAATTTTTAAAATGGTTATTCAAAATTAAGCAGATAGTGTCTATCACCAACCAAATCTAGCTCTATTTCCCTCATCATATTATTCCCAAAAAATTCTTAAAACAAAAAGAAGAAAAAAAATACAACTTCACAAATAAACCAGCCACCCAAATGTCTTACAAGCTAAACTTTCTGAACCCACCCTCAACTTTGAATCCCATTAGCAATTCATGCCTCACAAATTTCAATGAGAAGAAGGTACATACATGCAAAACCAACAGATCAAGAAGAATAAATTTAAAAAGAAAAACAGGCTAGCCTGCTGTTCATAAGAGCTGGACGAAGAAAAAGCACAGGTTAAGAGACCCAGATTGAGAGAGAAGTAGACAGGTTGGAAGTGGGAGGAAGAAGTCATTATTGCTCGTCTCTGGATAGCAGCATGCTTCCTCCCATGGAGGTGGCAATCACTAGGCAGTAAACTGCACCACGTCCCCATCATGTATTCACTCCCACGGGCACGTACAAAGTTACAAGCCACCCTTCATTTTTTACTCTTACATTTCTAAGTTTTTTTTTTTCAATATCAAAGTATTATTTAAGTTGATTATTATAATAAACAGATAATTTAATTATACGCCTTGATTTTTAATACAGCTAGTAATATAAATAGATGCTTAAATTTACATGTTTCTAAGCTTTATCCTCAATAAAATACATAATTAAAATATCGACTAATAATAATAATAATTGCCTTTGTTTTTGTTATTTCTAAAATAATTTTAGTTATTTGAAATGGGTTATTAGTGATTTCAGTGATGAAATTGCTGATGCTTCTTTACTGTTTTTTTTTAAAATTGGGTTTTTTATATACTCACGTGGACTGACTCATGCCTCAAGATCTGAACCATGCAAAAAAAAAAAAATGAAGCATCTAAAATTTTCTATCTTCCATGGTAAAAACATGAACAGCGTGACCATATGAGAAAACTTCATCAAGTGACGATGGCAACAGCATAATTTATGCAGGGAATATGCAATAGTTAATCAGAACAAACTTGTAAGCTAAGTGTTTGATTATCAGTTTACCAAACAAACCATCTTCTACCCAACTCTTGGATACCCTTTAGTTTATGTTATAATTGGCGGCAATTACTGTCAACTTTGTGATTTGTGCCTAACCAACCAATGTTAAAAGAAGATTTGTGGACAACATGTTCCTTGTTTTTGCTGAAAACTGGTGGGAACCTACTATTGAAGTGTGACAACTTGTGAGACCAATTCTTGGTGGAAGTGATCTGCATCAATTTTCTTGTTTCACATGTGCCTTGTTTGGTTTTGATTTTAGTCTTTTAAGATGGCTTTAATGAAATTGGAGGGTTTTTTGAAAAAGAAAAAAAGAAAATTAACCCAAAAATTGGAATCGGTAATTGAATTAAATTTCTTGAAAACTTAAAAATTGAACTGATTTTTTTAAAAGCTTAAATTTTTTTTTGATCGTTAAGTTCTTTTAGTCGCATGTTTGTATAAAAATTAGACTATTAGGGATTATGAAATTAGAATAAAAATAATATTTATGCCTATCCTCTAGTCAAATTATATTTCACAGTAAAATAAATTTTCTTAAAGCAAGTTTCAGAAATTTTAAAGTGCTAAATACAAATAGATTGAACAAAAACACAATTAACAAGAAAATTATAAGTTAAATTTAATTATTTTTATACAAATATTATATTTTTTATCAATTATGTAGTTGTCAAATATTAGAATAGACAAAACTTATATAAGTGGGGATTCACGAATCATTGATAAATCCGTCATTCAGCTTGAATGAAACGATTCTGACCGATTCTCACGATTTAATCTACATACATTTTTTTTAACTCAGATTACAACAGGTGAAATTGAACCGTAGAAAACTCGATCGGGCATAAAACGCCACATGATATGCTCTCAGACAAGCCCATCGGTTTCTCATGTGCCGTGTATGCTTGATATTTAAATTGCTTTCATGTATTTGCCGAGAAATAATAACGTCAAGATGTGACCTGCTACCACACAATATCATTAACAATTGATAATAAGCCGGTTTAATTGATCTTTCATACATTAGATGGGACTTGCTAGCATGCCATTCAATAAAATTCTTGTTACTCAACATTCACATCCTCTCAGAATATTATGAAAAAAATAAAATTACAAAATAGAACATTGACCCGACTCCGATGCCGGCAAGTGTCACCATGTTAATGGTACTTACCCTCCAATTCTTCATTTACACGGTTTTTGTTATTGGCAACTTGTTCACATAACAAGACTGAAGTTGAAATCGAAATACGAAGACATACAATCTTTTGTGAAATGCAAAAGAAAAGTTCTCAGAAGAAAAGTTCCCTTTGTTCTAACCATATACGGCGTTCAAAAGAATCTGTTAAGGAAATTGCATAAAGTTAAGTTTTCAGTTCCCTGCAAGGGAATCAGTGGTGGCAAGTAACAGCAGCAAAGAAACTTAGAATTAATTTGCAAAAGGTTAGTCGTGTACTCTACAAACATTATCTTTATAACAATCCAGGAACTCACAGTAGATCTTCTGCACCTGTGCTTCTATTCACATCACACGCATGTGGGAAATTAGGATCCTGAGATTATTACAACTAGAGTTACATGCTTGCACGAACATCCAGAGTAGCAGATCAGTCTGATCAGTAGCATGGCCCATCTGCAATGTGAAACAATGGAAGTATGAAGCAAAAAGAAAAAGAGTATCAAATCATTAAAAAAATGACGCGGCTCCGTAATTTGCTGCAACAAGACTTAATTACAATTAAAATGAGAATGTGACAATTGTATTGAGGATAGGATAAAAAATTTTAAAATTGAAAGTTAACATATTATCTTCTTAATACCAACAAATAAATCCACAGCATACAATGATATTGATTGCATCAAGTAGTGAACATTTAACCTGGGATTTGCTATTCGTTTTTTTTTCTTTTACAGCATTACATCACTTACAAAAGAATATTAAGTCATTCCATGCAACATGGACAGGGCTATTTAAGTTATTCAGAGGACTGACATAATATAGTCATGCTCTTTAACTCCATCATTTATATAGGCAATGATGCAACTTTTTATGATACAGATGCAGGTATGAAATACAAAATCATGCAGCAAACACAACCTAAAAATTTTTATTCACTAACAAATAACAACAATTCTCTGGGATCAAGTGGATGATGATAATGATGATAACAAATAACAAGTGCAATCACATTCCATTAAAGGAACCATACCATCTTCTTCTTCTATATTGAGGTCGTCCTCATCATCATCGAAGTCAACATTCTACAGATTACGTACAAGACAAGAATGTAAAGGATATGAGCAACATGTTCTTGGAAGATGAAATATTTACTATCTAGATAGAAATGAAATAATATGATAAGACTACAAATTATCTATTACCTGATTATAATCACCATCATCACTCACTTCATCCTCCTCTTCTAATTTATCCTCATCTTCTTCTGCATCATTTTCACCTTTTCCAGTTTTTTCAGATTTTTTGCCTTCCTAAAAAAGTTCAATAAGAAAAAGTAAGAATGGCAATGTGCAAGAAGCAAGGGAAAAAAAACATTGGAAAGTTTAAAGGAAAAATAAATAGTGAATGGAAGGCACTTGCGATTAAAAGAAAGTCAAACCTAACATGGGTCAAAAATTTTGTCAAGTTTTTAAAAAATCTTCCTTCTTCCATTATATCCTAAAAGGTGGTTGAGAACATAGACCCTAATGTAGAATCCATGCAATTTAAAGTGGCAAAGTTATCGGTGGATGCCCTCCCAACAACAACGGGCACATCCTTTTCCTGGGTTTGGGACTGATTATGCATAAGCATTGGCAGCATTCAAGTTTTTTAGAATTATTTATAGAAACTAGCTGAAGTAAACCTATACTGTGATCCAAAATCTGGTAAAAATAAATTTTATAGCACAAGGCTCTGACCCGAGATTCATCTTCAAGTTTTTCAAAGACGTCCAGCTTCTTCAACCCTGCATCATAATAGTTGCAATCAAAGGATCAAAATGTACATGAAAAGTATAAGCATATTCCCTTGCATACTGAGCCCAGATCCATGAAAAGAATATGACATGCAATTCACAAATAGAGCAAAGGGTGAACTTTCACGTAAACAGCAAAGCACTTTCAAGAACTTGTTCTGAGGATTAGCTTAGAAGACATATAACTAGTTCTACAATGCATAGATAAGACATTAATACCACATGAAACACAGCCTTTCATAAAATGATTATCTAATGTATAAATCATTTCCTTCATTATGACAACTCAATGAAATTCAAACAAATCAAGAAACACAATGCAAAAACACGGCTATACCTGTTTCGTTGTCCCATCGCAAATTCTTCATATTGTGACTCAACCGTTTAGAACCTGAAATTCACACAACTTAGTGAAATCAATATAATTAGATTCACTCAAAAGTTCTCTAATAAAAACTCATACAAAATAATAATCCTTATACCAATTAAAGATTCTCAAACAGTTCCAAAGTGTTCTCACCTTGAAGAAGCTCGACGGGGAAATATGTGGATGTCAATTTAAGATAATATGTAAGTGGCTCTCTTTTTGCATTCACCTGGGGTTTGTCTCTGTCAGAGTACCGCTCAATTTCTGCATATTGATTCTCTGGAAGAACAAAAAGAAACCTCAACAAAGATATATAACAGGGTAATTTCACGCACAAACGCAGTGCTAAAAGATTACGATACAGCTAGGCAGTAGCAACAGTGAAAATTTCTGATGTAAAATAAATACCAGAATCAACCCATTTACCGAGCACTCAATAGGTAAATAGTGGCATGAACTACTCAAGTTGAACAACTAAGAGTTGTTACCGATACCAATAATTGTTACCAATAAAAAGGAGAAATACTTGAATTTGTTGCTTTATCTTGTATATAGTATGGAGAGTTTTTCCAATAATTCTCCAAACGAAATTTCCGTCGGACTGAATCAGCCATGCCTGGCTTGGTGGGCTTAGGAGGCAATTCCACATTTTCCTGGATCGAGACATTAAATTAGATACCTCCAAAAATGACAAGAAAATGAATCTTCATGGTTGCATGCTGCATTTAAAAAGAAGAAGATGAAGGGAAAGATGTTGAAAAATGTACACTCTCCTACCCCACAATTAGATGTTGAAAAATGTACACTCTCCTACCCCACAATAAGACTAACTGCAACAACTATAGCCGCTAAAGAAATCTATACTGGTAACATTTTGAACGTTTTTTATTATTATAATGCATGAAGTTGAAAATCCTTGTCCACATTGGCATCTCATCTTACTCAGTAATGCTGTATTATTAAGTGACATAAATTCACATACCACTCGCACAAATCAACTCAATCCATGGTACAAAACAAACGCATTTGTCAACAAAGCTAAACAGAAACTTCAGTAACTCTTCTCCAAGTTACCAATATTGCCTACACCGCCACTTGATAATTTCCAATTCTATATACCTCAAGACAAGCAATAAGCAAATGATACTTCAATTTATTTGAGAAGGTTCACAACCTATAATTGAAGGGAAAAAAAAAACAAAAAAAAAAACACAGAGCCAAGTCCCAAGCTCTAAAACGAAGGATACATACTGGGAAAAGAATGAAAGGCTCCATAGGAGGATGCCCACGTGGCCCTCGCCCTTGCCATCGGCCGCCGCCACCACCAAATGCCATTCTATTCTCGTCCGAGCCAACACCTGCATATATTAGTTGAGGAAAAAAATAGGATACAAAAAGCTATTATAAACAGCTCTCAACAATCATATCAACAAGATTGTAAATATTAACATCACACATTAGATAAGCAGTTTGGCATCAAAAAGTGTCACCATGAAATGTTCTCAGTTAACATCACTTCTAGGCCATATTTTCATAGAGAAAAGAGATAAACAGAACAATAGTCAGATCATTGTAGCCAAGCCAAAAGCTGGTGAAATCGGTACAGTCGGAGGCTTTTCTGTGGCCTGCTGTTCGAGGTCTTAGCAGACGATCAGCGTCGGGAAGCAGGGTGAGGGCGTGCCCAGCGGTGGTCGGAGAGCCGACCAGGAATGGTCAGAGGGCTCGGCAAAGAGGGGACTCGGGGAGTGTGGGTGCCTTTTGTTTTTTGTTTTTCAGAGTGAGGGGTTTTATACTTTCTAGGGGTTTTTAGGATGGTGTTTTGTTCACACAGTCTTAGCCACCTCTCTATTCGAGGTGGCTATCGGTCGGTGGGGTTGCTAAATGAATGAGTGAACCAAATTTACCTTGTGCTTGAACTTGACTCAAATAATTCGAAATTCATTCAAATTTGACTTGAGATCGAACAAGTTTCGAGGATAAAATTGACTTGATTAATTCTGATACTATTCGAGCTCGACACGAGCTCAAATATACTTAAAACGGTTAAATTTTAAGGAATTGAGAGCTGGTTTTGAGCTCGAAACTAGAGCAAAGCATATAGTTATACAGATTAAAAATTAACAAAATAATCTATCATATTCATAATACACTTCATCACCTATCAAACAATCAACAATTCTCATCACAATAAAAATGTCCCTAGCTCATCTTATTCACATCAATTTTATTTTTATTTTTTAATTATATTACAGTCAACTAGGACGGTGAGATTTAATTTACTTAATTAGATAATTAGCATTCATTAAGCATAACTCAAATCATACAAATATCACTTTATCCACTATGACGCATTCACCATGTCAAGCAATCAATCTTACCATATTATGCAAATAATTATCAATTTTAAATAATTAAATTATAAATAATTATACCACAAGTCGTCTGCGATCGGCAATCTATCACGACTGTGATTTTGTCGCGCGTCTTGAAACTTGAATTTGGCACTCGGCTGCACCCGAAGTTCGATCACGTTTGACTGTATAAATTTGGCAGAAGATCAGGCAAATTCCAATGACTCCGATTTTTCGACAGGTTAGGCAGTTTTCTGGCAATAGTTGCCGGCGGCGGCTACCGGCGGGATGACGGTGTTATGGGATACCGTTGGCACCGGCTTGGCGAGCCCGACGCTTCTATGACGACGAAAAGGTCGGCAGAGGAGGCAGATCACCGGAAAAAGGGTAAAACAGGGGCGGTCGGTGGTGGGGTGACGAGATCCGGCCGGGATGGGCGGTGCTGATCTCCGGTCCTGTCGGGGAAGGTCGATGGAGGGTCGGCGACGTCGAGGCGGCGACTGGCTGGCGGCGGCGAGGTCGCTGGCGGCGGAATCGGCGACGGAAGAGCGGCGCGGTCGTAGCGGCTTCGTCGCGTCGTGGAGGCCGGGCAACGGCCGGACGGCGGGAAGAATGGCCGGCGCTGTTCTAGCGGTGACCGGAGGGGTCGATCCACAGAGGTGTTGTCGCCGGAGGCCGCGTTGGCGATGGAGGAGGGCGGCGTCGAGGGTTGGGGTAACGACAACGGCGATTATCGTAAATAAAAATCGAATCGAATCCGACTTAACTCATAAATAATAATTAATTTATAATATTTTTTAAAACAAAATAAAAATAAAAAATTACGTAAAATATAATATAAACTATATCACCCAAATAACATATTTTATAATTAATAATTCATTCAAATTATTTTATAAAGCTGGTTAATATATTATTCAACCTAAAAATAATTTTATAATCAAATTTATAAAAATATATATATTATATTATTTCATATACTATAATAACTCGTTTCTCATAATTTTTTTTATATTATCATCATATACTCAAATATATTTAACATTTATCACTCATAACTCACAATGGGCCTATCTCAACATGCGGTTTATAAAATTGACTTTATTCAAACCGATGATTAAATTGACTAGTTCACTAATATAAAATTTTGTATCGAGTCACATATTTTACACATGGGCTTATTAACGGATATTGGATCATGTAGGAATCCAATTATATATCTGATATTTTTATATGTATATTTTTATCCTGGTAATGAAGTGCAAATCTTTTGGCTATCTTATTCATATTTTTTATAATATGTCTCTTATATAAGCCATAACATGTATAATTTATTAACCTTATGATTTTAGTTAATTAAGCTATGATAAATAATTAAATTGTTATGGGAGAGATTTTCTATTGGTAGCAGACTCATGTTAATTAAAATTGGATTTTGTTCTTTTATTATTGTAAATTATTTTTAAAAATTTATATTAATAGTCGATAATGAGATTTATCTACGATTTTAAATATATTTTGAGTAGATAAGTGTTATTATATATATTATTATATTATATTATCAAGTCAAATTCAAGTTGAGTTACAAGTCAATTTTGAGTCGAGTTTGAGTTATAATCAAGTCGAATCAAATCGAACACTGACTTGCTCAAACTCAATTTGTATGATTCGAATTTGAGCTTGAATATTTAAATGTTGAATTTCGAGTTGAGCTGAACACTATATGTTCAAGAGATGGCTTGCTCAATTAGCAGCCCTATCGGTCAAATTTAGTCAAATTGAACTAGTCAATTATTTTAGATCTTTATTCTGAATTTTACTATTTATCATTTGAATTTTTATTACTCGAACACAAACCAAACATTTACTGTTTAACAAACTCAAATTTGATCATTTAAACTAGGGGTGTAAACGAGTCAAGCCTGTTCGCGAGCTTTTTGCATACGGCTCGGCTTGGCTCATGTTCGTACTCGTTAATTTTATGCTCGAAAAAATACTCGGCTTGAGATAGATAAGCTCGTTGAACAACGAAGAGAGCTTGAGCAAAGGAATGTTCGGCTCAGCTTTGCTCGAAACTTAAATTCGATATGTTCAAACTCGAAAAAATGTTCGGTTCGGCTCGGCTCGTAAATATTATTGAGATTACATTGAACTTATGTAATGTTTTAAAAAAAATTGATCTTATATAAGTAAGCACATAAACATTCGCTAGGCTCGAGCTCGGCTAAAGCTCAGCTCGAACTCGGCTTATGCTCGGCTCGAACCAAGCCCAAACATTATAAATTTTGGATAAGCTCGGCTCGGCTTGTTTATATTAAAGCTTGGCTCATTTACATTAAAGCTCGGCTCAACTCATTTTATATCGAGCCAATCTCAAGCACACCACTACTCGGCTCGGTTCGGCTCATTTATACCCCTAATTTAAACCCAATTATAATATATAAAAGTTAAATTTAACTAATAATATAAAAATAATTAAAAATACTTATTTAGAATTATAAGGACATTGACTAAGCTGATATAAAAATAAAAAAATTAAGTAGATTTAATTTTCATATATAAACAAACATATTTTTTTGACAAATTATAACAAAAGATAATGTTCAAAAATTTTATATTATTGATACTGAGTACCCAATACCCGAAACTAAACTCGATCATTATAAAATGGGTACCTGGTTGCATAAAACCAAACCTTATTATATGGATGCTAGATCGGGTTTTGTGGGTACCCAACTCGATGAGCACCCTTATTATGGACACAAAAAAATGAGGTATAGATATAAACAAATTAAAAAAAGTATGCATATACATAGGCACTTAGTTGAGCAAGGGGTAGAAAAAATTTTGCCCCAAAGTTTGACTTGCTCGTTTGATTATAAGGACAACATAAATCTATCTTGTTCAAAAAAATAAAAATACCAACTAGATCTAGTCGACGGATTCAGGTTCGTCCACCCATAGTCTTATTTAGCTGTGACCACCCAAATATAGCCAATTGCGGCCGGATCTAACTATCGGCAGGTCGCAAGATATTTTATTTCTTTAAATTATAGTGTGACTAAGCCTTGGTTAAAACTTCGTCAATGAGTAGAGTTTTTAGTTTTCATCAAATCTAGGTTGTCCTTATCATCAAACAACCATGCTTAGATTGGGGACAAGAATGGGGTTTTGCCCTTGGTTCATATAAACTTTGTGTGTGTGTGTATATATATATATATATATA
>JAVDBV010002236.1:0-11166 GCA_032619315.1 Piper longum
CAATTTTAAAGCTTCAAGATTCATCTCATTATCCTCTCTTTCAATGGTTGCAACAGGGAGAGCATACTGTGTAAAGAATAATCACTTTAATTCTTTTGATTTGAATGCGAAATCAACTAATCAGTGACACAAAATAACTGCCACCTAACTCAGCTAGATGATGGTGGTGGGTGGTGGTGGTGAAAGACCAACAATAAGAGACAATTGGCACAGTTTGCTAAATGATAAGCAATGGATCATACAAAATATTCTATTTCTCAAAAATGCCACCAGCAAGATGGTAAAAATTTAGACGGATATGATGCATCTGCCAAACTAGTGACACTACTTGAATGCTAGAACTATGCTACTTAAGAGGCATGCAAGGTCTTATCAAGATTGATGCATCTCCCCCTCTGGTGGCACTATCTGAAAGCCATGTCTAGAATTATAGTAATTGGAGGAAAA
This sequence comes from Piper longum, assembly GCA_032619315.1. Lineage (NCBI taxonomy): Eukaryota > Viridiplantae > Streptophyta > Magnoliopsida > Piperales > Piperaceae > Piper > Piper longum. The sequence goes on from JAVDBV010002236.1 coordinate 448, forward strand.
AAAAGTTCTTAAAAGGATGCATGCTAACAAGAAAGATTTGCAATAAGTTCTACTGAATTCTTCTCAGCATCCCGGTGCAAAAAGTCTCTCTAATGTGCATAAGTACTATTGCAATGCTTTATAAAATCCATAAAAGATTACAAAGAACAACTACTATAGGCCCGTTTAGTTGGCATGAAAGAAATATACATGATACGAAAATTTGAAATGGTCAACAATAGAAAAAAAAATCCAATATATTCATTAAAAAAATACTACTTGTTTAATTTAGTTCGTGTTCCCACTAAAAGGGGAACTTATTGGCAAATAGAAGAACATATGGGCGACCCACTTACATGTAATCGTGATTATTTTGTACTCTCACTTAGATCCAATCAAACTTTTTTTACACAAAATAATTATTTCAATAATATTTTTATATAAAGTATATTGAATATAACTATTTTAACAAGGTTGACTACTTAAAGTTTTCATATCATTTACATAAATTTCATGCCAACCAAATAGACTCTAACAAAACATACCAAAACTTTACCTGTCTTCCAATTACAACAGCCACATGTAAAGATCATAAGTTATGATTGAATTGGCCACAAAGTCATTGCCAGCCATTAGGTTTTTTCTCATCCCCCTCTCCAGCATTTCAATGCAAACTTTGTCCTTGTTTGTTTCCTTACCCTGCAGTGTCTGCAAAGAATAATCCTTTGCTCTTGTTAGTCTCTGACATATAGTGATTGCACAATGGGCATCATCTGCCGGAGTTACCGGGCATGCACCTTTGTCAAGAAGTGAACCAATAATAGTAGGCACCCTCCTCGTGGCAGCCACATGAAGAGGTGTATATCCTCTCTGGGTTTTTTTTATTTATGCAATGAAGCCCCAATTCAAGTACTGCAGGAATAATCTTAGCATCGCAAAAGGCAACAGCATAATGAAGTCCATTGGCTTCAGCCAAAGACACATGACTAGGCTCCGTTAGAAGAAGTTTCACAAGCTCAACGTCATCTGAATCAAGTGCCTTGTATATTTTTCTTGCCCTTTGCTCAAATTCAGTACCTAGATGGGAAGAATTGTGCTCATCAGGATCAGGTTTCAGACGGAGTTTTTTTTTAACATTGGTGGTCAATTTATCCAAAGAAAACTGGGGTTTACTCTCATTATTGCAGGACGTTGCACTGGTTTTCTGGAAGAGTTCATGAAAGAACTTACTCCGAGCAGATAAAGTGCATCTATGAACGCCAACGGAGATACCATCCACTATAATCTTTGCATCAGAATAATCAAAATGAGGATCTACCAAGAGCTTTTCCAGGCTAGAACCAAGTTTGCTTAGACTTATGGCATCCACACTGGCTGTAGGACCATTGCTACCGTTAGAGACATCCGTTGCAACTCTGCTAGCACCGTTCGACAGGCTTGATGCATCAACTGAAACTTCCATTGATAAATCCACCCTAGCAATCAATTTTCTTTAATTTCCATTTTCCCTCATAGCTATGCAACGATCACGACTGATTTCCAAACAAAACGCTTTGTTTATACAAGGAAGCTTTAAGAATCTCCTCAAAGACAGCAGAAACAAGCACGAACCATAAAAAGTATACAGCAGAATTCGACCAATGAGATAAAAACCAATGAAGGCACAAGGAATCCACAGGCAGAGAATATCAGTCTATTATTCAAAAAACTGAGAATTGAGATTTGACCTCTTATTAAACTAAAGATGAATTGAGTTTGGACCCAGTCCATGGTAATCACTGGCTAAGCAAAAACCACGCACAGAACCTCAAAATATCAAATATAAGAGAGATAGTGGAGAAGAACAAGCACCATGACATTTTGATCCCAGCCACTCACCCACCCTTTTCTTCTTTCCCCAGAAATAACAAGGAAGCAACTCAATTACTTCACGAGGACCAAAAAAGAAGAGCACAGAAACCCCAAAACTGGGTTGTACTTTTTTGTACCCAAATATCTTGCGCAACCAGTACAACCAGCAAATAGTAATACACGAGTGGAGGTGAGCCGATCAACCTGATCTCCTTCAAAACTTTTTTTATTTTTTTAACTTGGGTAGCTATAATTTGCAGTTCAAAAGAGATGGAGAAGTTAAATCCTCGGATTGACATCTGGATTGATGTTGAAGATGCACCGAAGGTGGAGACCATCTGAGAGCTGTGTCTGCGGGCCCCGCTCTCCCTACGAGCCACTGCAAGATGATATGCAAAGATGTCGTTATGTTATAACCCTTATCAACTACTCAAGTCTTTCTACGCTAGTCTTCTGTCCATAACTTAGGATTTGGTTGGGCCATAATTAATTAATACGGTGATGATTAGGGGTATAAATGAGTCAAATTTATTTACGTTTAGTTTAGCTAGATTCATTTTCATTAATTTTATAATAAAAAAAATAATCGACTTGAAATGAATAAGTTTGTTGAACAACAAACAGAACTTAAACAAAGAAATATTCGACTTAGCTTAACTCGAAACTCGAACTTGATGTGTTTAAACTCGAAAAAATGTTTAACTCGGATCGGCTCGTAAATACTATTGAGGTTACATTGAACTTATATATTGTTTTAATTTTTTTTTGATCTCGTATAAATCAAATACATAAATATTTGTTAGGCTTAAATTCGACAAGAGTTCGGCTCAAACCAAGCCCAAATATTATATATTTTGGATAAACTCGGCTCGAGTCGTTTATATTAAAGTTCAACTCTTTTACATTAAAGCTTAGTTTGGCTCGTTTTATATCAAGCCAAACTCAAATTCGGTTCAATTTAACTCGTTTACACCCCTATAAATGACCCTTATCAACCTCTTTCATCCTTAATAAATGTTTCTATAATGTGTCGCTCCCGTCAATTGTACTTGTACACAAGTGGCAACCTGAAGCCATAATTTTTTTCTTTGATTCTTATGTATTGTCATTAAACTCTCCCTTTACTTCCCATTCAAATAAATTCGATTACGAAAGTATGTGTTTATATATAATTAAGCAAAGATGTTCGATTATGTATAACTTATATTATAGATATATTTTAACTTTTATAAATACATTTTTATTATATAATAAGATAGATTATAATAATTAATATCTTATATATAAGTTTTTATTGATTCTAACTTTAAAGGTATATCCGAATTAAATAATAAGATAAATTATAATAATTTATTTTATTATTTTTATTATATTTTAATTAATTAAATCTTCTATTTTTTATTAAAAATTAATATTTATTTATTTATTTATTAAAAAGTTTAGATTCCCGATGAAACATACATAGAAACTAACATATATGCTCGGGAAAAAAATCTAGATTAACATAAATAATCATTATTCTCCTTTTCCAACTCAAGCTTTGTAATATGTAATAATAACAGCCTTATAATTATCAATTTTAAATTTAACCTGCTATCCAGTTTCTTAAGATATTCGCATTTTTTTAAAAAAAAATTTGAGTGTTGAAGGACGTATGGAAAGGGTAAAATTTCTTCCCAAATTTTTTTGTAAAATTTTTGGCTCCTCTCAGGAGCTTCTGGAAGCCGCCATCACCTCCATTGTTTTCCTCAAGTCGGTCTACCCAAGTGGTGTACTGTTTTTTTTTTTGAGTGTTTGATTGTGGAGCGTTGATGGCGGGTAGGGGCGTTTGAGAGGCGCCGGTACATGGGCATCGTCGTCCCGCGGGCACGGCACCCGGAGCTCTACGAGCACGTCCGTTTGTCTGTTTTTGGCCTCCGACCATTCATGGAAAAGGTAAACGATAAAGTTGATATCTTTGTTTTCGTTTTTTGTCATTTGTTTACACGGATCAAATTTTGTCCGAATTTTTGTCTTTCTTAAATTGGTAGTAATGTTTGTGGGTTTCTCATTGATTTTGTGCATATAATAAGTAAAGAGTTATTCGAGGCAAGTGACCGGTTAAATTGTTTGATATCCCTTTTATTTATTTATTTATTTTTTGAATGTCAACCATAGAAAGGCTTGGTTGGAATTGGGAGATTGATTTAGATTTAGAGATAAGTCGTGTCTGGTTAAACTGATTGCTTTCTTTTTACTTGTTCTACTTCAGATGAGTTTATTTAGGAGAATAATTTAGTTTTGTGGATTATGCGTTTTTCTTTTAAAGAAAAAAACTCTCTTCTGACCACTTGTTACCATTTTTCATGGTCACATGTAATTTTATTGGTTTGCAAAACTTGTTTACTGCATACTTGATAAAATGGTTGGTTGATCATGGAATCCTTTGATAAAAAATATTTCAATCAAGAGATTCAAAAGAGACTTCAGATTAGACATGTGAATTTTTATTCCCAGTGGGAATCATGTGATATACCAATTGAAGGACTTACTTGCATTATAAGGATTGCAACAAGCCTATGTTACAATGTGATCTATGACACAATTGATGAGGTTTCGATTGTTTTAAAACCTAGTTTGACATGATGTTCCACTGTCAGTTTAGTAAAAAAATTGTTAACTAGGGACGTGTGGAGCGAGTTACGGTAATCTTCTATGATAACCAGCAAGTGCCTGTGGAGAAATTTGTGTTCAAGCTGTCACTGAACCTATCAGATCCATCAATTGTGAATGAGGGAAACGGTGAATTTGCTTTCAAGTCTTTCTTGGTGAAGCTTTCAGTTTCTGAACCACTTACAAAAGTACTTCCACATGGTAGGCTTGATAACCATAAATACCTTGAAAGCTAATTCTCACCGTTTTAATTTTATCTTTAATTACTCAATTTCTAGCAAATTGTAGATGGGAGATTGCAGCTAATTTTCGGTCTATCCCACGAGGGGAGCAAAGGTGTGACATGGATTCCCACAGATACAAAGCAATGACAACACTGTCCTTCAATCACTCGAGTAAAATCAATAAGCAGCAAACCCTTGTCACTTCTGTTGTATCTGGAGCACCCAAGCCCCACTGAACCGCAAGATGGTAATCCTTAGAATTGTGGAGAAGTCATGTAAATTTCAGATAAAATTCTCTTGTTTACTCGCATTATAGTATTTGAGAAGAATCTGCCATACCCCTAACCGAAGGAGCTTCATTTCAACCACTAGACGATTCCACCGGCAGGCAAGTGTTTAACATGACAGCGTAGGTGATGGGGTTCCGATCTCTTTTGTTAAAGAGAAACAATTATTGGGTTCATCAACGTTCATTATTTCCCCCAAAAAATCACGTGTAAGATATTTCAGTAACAATATACGCTGAGCAAGTTCATTTTCTCTGCTAGTATTATTGTGTCTTGGACTCTTATCAATGTCCGATAGTTTTCATGAACCAGACAAGCATGAACACCTCGAGAAAATTAGAATAATGTCCATCGATTATCGTGGAAACTCGAATTTATAACATAACGCATGATTTAGCATTTATACATATTTATCATTTGAGCGAAAAAGGAGCTTCAATAGCTTTTTTTTGTTTCTTCCAAAAAGCTTCAGTAGCCATTTTGGTCAGCAAAATAGCCTATGGTTCTGGAAAATCACTAGCCCCCATAGCCATTTTGCTTTGGGGGGAAAGATTAAAATCTTGCTTTCCTTGATAATTTGTGTGATGAATAGAATCGTTGATCATTTAGAACAAGCTAAATATTGGCATAGCTACTGGTACGTTGTAAAGTACAGGCAGAGTTGTCAGGTTGATAAGTATATGAAGTGGCACTATGGGGCAGGCTTAACCAATTCCGGATTGACCCTGTCGATTATGTTGTAACATTTGAAACTAGAAAATATGCTTACTGGATAGAGACTTTTAGGGTCTCTTTGGACAGTGAAACAATAAAAGAAAGTAAATGTGAGATATAAAAATATAATAATAATTTTCATATTATTTTCTTTCAAGTGTTTGGTTAAAAAAAAGAGAAAAACTTATATATCATTATTCTTGCTTTTCCTTATTTCCTTATATTTTGTGTGGGAAAAAGGTTGTGAAAGAGTTTTCTACCATGATACAAGACATTTTATTTTCTCATATTTTTTTCACAAGCCAAACAAATAAAAATGTGAATCACTTTCTTTTTCTTTCTCACCATCCAAACTAATTCCGGCCTATTTGGCTTGATAGATATAAGCGGAAGAAAAAAAAAAGGTTTTAACAAAGAAAACAAAAAGATAAAAAAAAAAATTTCTCATGAGAAAAACAAACAAGGGTCACCATTTTTTTCTCATATTTCCTTGCGAACTTTGTGGGGAAACCCTATGTGAAAAGATTTTTGAGTGGGGCCTGTGCTATGAAAATCTGTTTTCCAATCTCAACCCTTTTTTTTTTCGATCCACACACTTCAACTTTCAAAAAAGTACACTTTTATTTTCTATCAAAATCCATCAATCCTAACAAAATAAGGAAAGATCATGAAGTAATGTGGTTTGTGCAATGGCAAAGCTAAAACGCAAGAAAAACAAAGTTACAGGTCTTGCAAACAGGTTCATCCAAAAGTTCACACAGGAAAATGTAAATGGCTATGACCACAAAGATCATGGTTGAAAATTATACAAAACTAAAACGTTCATAAAACTAAAACATTCATAGGAAATACACCAGTTTAAACCAGAAGAAGTGCTTACAAAATTTAAACAACACTTAGCTTTTTATGGAGATCAGTTTCAAGTTCATCAATATTTCCACTCCACTCGCATAATTTCCAGGACTTTCTGTTTTTTATAATGAAAGAGCACTTTGGTCTCCCTCAAAAGATTAAAAAAGGAAAGAGATCAACAAAGTGTACAGCTGCATGGTTCAGAAAACGAACCAGATATGAAAAAAAGGTTGCAAAATAATGATATAACCAGTGAGAAAGAAGTGGAATCTTTTCCTTCAATGGCCAGTATTGCAAGACGCAATTTATTATCTATGCTGGCTTTCTACGAAGTTAAGGCATTCAAATTTGAACTCATTGAGTATAATCGTCATAGCAATTGTCACTGATCACAGACACGATTCTTTCCAGCCACGGCAGCTGATGGAGGTCCTTGATCGTGTCACTGTAGGAATCTGAAGGGTGGGCTGGAGGTTGGCAAGGTAGGGTATCACTTAGGCTAAAACCGCCTGCTAGAAACCTTTGGATCAATGCCAATTGTGATATTTCTTGATCGGAGTACCCATCTTCCACTGTGGGTAAAGTATCAAATGAGTCCCATGTCCATGGCTCAATATCTTCCTGTAAATCTGTCTTGCTATTCGCCACTGTACCATAGCTCCCATCATCCCAGAATGCACATTGACAAGTTTGTTGCCTGTTCCTGTACTCTGCTCCACAAGAATAACAGAATTCATGGCCACACCTGCGACAAGCATGACAAGGAAAGTTCATCATCTAATACAATGAAAACAAGAATAATCAATTTTTTCATAAAAAAAAATGTTCAAAAATAGCAGTCGCCTTTCACTTATCAAATTGAAATAATTGCATCCAACCTAATCAAATTACCCAATAGCTTTGTGTGGAACAATGAAGTGGCATTGTGATAATATTCTAATATAAATCTGGTCAAAAATCACAAAAAATGACAAACAAAGCTACCTTCCTATCATTCAAGGGAATCATTCCCTTAGCCATACTAAATGCTAATGAATCACATCAAGCTCTCACCAAAATGTGATAAGAGAGTCAACTCTAACCATAATGCAATAAAGAATAGTCATACAAAATTGAATAAGTCGATGACAATACCAGCAAGTAATATGGTAGCAGCCCAGAGTGAGTTCAATCATTCTTTGGCAATGTTGGCACTGTCTCCACCTTTGACTCTGTGCCAGTTGACGTAGAGATATATCAGCCACATCTCTCTCTTCAACTGGGAGGTTTTGATACTCTGTACAAGTCATTGAATTATGCCAAGGTACACCACAATTGGTGCACACTGATCTTAAGCACATAGGACAATCCATATAACTGATTTCCCTCTCATCTGGGGAGCTTTCCCTTGTGGACGGAGAATGTTGAACATCAAGCAGCATAGAACAATCAGGGTATGGACAATAAATACCAACTTCTGCAAACACATTTTTGAGCTTCTCGTATGAATCCTTCGGTAGAATTCTTTTGTACTCAGCTTTAGAGATGACATATTTGCACTGGAATTGAGGACATCTTATAGGAGTCTGAAAGGTGAATAATTTTCTCTCCGAATAGGTAATGAGGCACTGTACACAAAACTTGTGCAAGCAGTTTAATTTTATTACTTGAGATGACAATTTCTCTTCACGGCAAATTGGGCAAAGTTCAATTAACCTATCGCTAATAGCTTCCTTAGCTAGGAGTAATGGCTCCTTAAGTTTGTCTGTTGGCACTAGTTGCACGCCAAAGGATTCCAGTTTACTGGCATGCTCCATTATTCTTTCCCTCAAAGCCATTAGAAGGTCATTTTTAAGTCTCCCTCCATTTTCAATCTGAAATCAAGAAACACATTACTTGTCATCAGCAAACTGCTGCCTAAGATTATTTAATGAATAAAATTTGAATATAATAAACAAATACACAGGATGGAGGAATTGGAAATAATTATCATCTAATATCGTTATGCCTGCCAAGAATTCACAATACAAAGCATGCTTCATTTGCAATACAAATGCTTTTAAAATCAAAGGACTCATTATCGGTTAGATTAACTGTCAAGATTGTTCACTACTATCGGCACCTGAAACAGTCATCCTGTATACCATGGCTGCATTTTTACACCTCTTATAGCAGACAGACTTGTTTTCAGAAATTCAAATTGCTCAAGTTTTCTCCAGCAACTGATAGTTGCTTTTTCAAACATACTACCCAAAGCACAAAATTTGCATGTCTTTTAGCTTTGAGAACCATGAGGGGGCCACTGCAGAGATAAAGAGAATACATAACAAAAACCAAGTTCTTCAGTGCTTTGAAGGATGGGTTCTCTATAAAAGAAAGTCGTCATTAAGTGCCTCCAAGAAGTCATATAAAGTCCTATCTACATTCATGACTAACACGTCCAAAGCATTTTTTTCCCAAATAAATTTCGTGCAAAAAGATAATCTAAACCCAGCTTCCTTGCACAAACTTCACAGCATCCTAAGTACCAAGGAACAAAAGAACAAAACATCACAACCAGTCGAATGAAACCACAAATACATGCACCCGGCTGATCTCGGATGAAAGAGAGTAAAAGAAATATTAACCAGAAGGGACAATAAAAAGCATTACTCTAATGTCATTGGTCTAACTTAAGATCATGATGTAGGAAACTTTCTAAATTCACCTACTTCACATGGAATCTAGAGCATCAAGATTTTATGCTCACTTAAAGAGTAAAGTCTATCCAATTAGTTGTACTAACCACAGTTTCAATAAATCAGTATCAAGCATACAATAGGACAATAATCAAATAAATAAATGACCAAAACCTGCAAACTCTTTAAAATACAAACAGCGCAGGTACATAGATAGTAAAACACCAAAGCCTGACATTACCGAGAAAGATAGATTCAGGAAAGATACAGGAGAGGAATTAACTACTTGCCTGCTCATAAACAATTTCCGAATCTGTGAACGCCAATATCCGCCGCTCATCATTTCTGAGTGCTTCCAGCAGGCCGTCCATCAAAGCCAAATGCTCCGCCACCGCCTCATCGACAACAAAATCAAGCCTTTTCTGCGCCTTATGAGCTACGATACCCGGAGGTTTCTCCATGACCACACCGATCCCGGAAACTCTCGAACCAGAACAATCGGGCTCTTGAGCCGACACCCCTTTGAAGAACAGTCTAACCTCCAGCTCATCCCTATCGGATTCTGGCTCCTCCCCCACGGCTTCGTTCCAAACCTCCTCCTCCGCCAAACAGCTCCTGAAATCTTCCTCTTCATGGTCGGATTCAAACAAAAGCTCCTCATTCGAATCATCCATCTTTATCAACAGTTCAATCTTCACCGCCCTGCTCCAAGAACAAAAAAAAACAAAAATCATCAAAATTCACCTCCAAATGATTCAAAACATAGTCCAATTCAATTTCCAATCCAGAATCCAACACCCACCCAGAAAAAGAGCGACCTTTCCTCGAAATTGAGATCGGAGACAGCAGATTCAAAGCGGGAACTCACCTCCACACCCGCCGGGCTCAAAACCCAGAAGAGGAGGCCATTGAAGAAGCCGACGGTGCCAGCACCACGACGGATCGGCCGAGGGGCGTCGGTGAAGCGGCCGTCGGCGGTGGTCGCCGGTAGAGGAGTTGTAAAGGAGGTTTCTTTGGCGTCTTCTTCACTCCACCATTGATGACGGGAATGAGATGCTCTTCTTCTTTCACTTCTCTTCTTTTTCTTCCCCTTCGCTAATCTCTGGTTACTTTGATATCCATTCAAATCATATTTTTATATTTGTTAATAATTTTTATTTAATATTTATTATTTTTATTTTTATTATTTTTTTATGTGTGTGTATTTTTTTTTTGTTAAAGAAGGGATGGATAGGATGATGAGGGTATTAGGAAGATGAAGGCTGTCAATTGAACGAACTAGTTTGAGAGTATTTGGTGTTCGGCTTAATTTGATTTGACTCGAAATTTAACATTTAAGTTTTCGAACTCGAATTCGACTCGAAGTCGAATCCTACAAACCGAGTTTAAGTAAGGTCATGTTCAACTCGACTCGACTCAGTTATAACTTGAATTCAATTCGAACTTAACTCGTAGCTTGACTCGATAAAATAATATAATAATATAATATATATATATATATAT
>JAVDBV010002237.1:0-13150 GCA_032619315.1 Piper longum
CCCCCCAGCCCAGCCCCCTCGTCGCCTAGTCGCTGCCGTTGAATAATTTTAGGTTTTTAAAATTTTAATTCTAAATTTCCCCTATTCACCCCGATTTTGAATCGGTCAAAATCAGAGTGAATCGGCCAATTCCACTCCTAATTTTACCCGGACCGATTCGATGGTAAAATTAACTCGGATTGCTCCCGAACCAATTTAAATCAGTCGATTACGAGTGAAATCGGTCATTCCTGCAACTATGCGGGTGAGTAGATATGGGAGAAAGTTAACTCAATACAACCAATTAGATTTAAGCATTCAAATTGTTACAGATTAGTATTTTGACTTGTTCTTTTGGAGAAGGTAATTAGTTCCTGCATAGCAGTTGCATGTCACCTGTTAGTTTTATAATTTAAATTTGAGTTGTAAAAACTTCTGTAACTCCTGATTCCTATAAAAAGTACGTAGGATAATCTATTATGACCAACTACCATCCATTATTTCAATTTTTTATTTTTCAACAAGGTATAGAGCATGGTTTAGATCCGGGAAGCATAGATTGTGAGGAAGAGAAGTGACTGGGTGTTTTCCTTCCCTCCTCCTCCCACCCACTCTTGCACTTCTGGTGTAAGGTTGCTATCATACCGCTTCTTCCCTGTTTTTATTGAAGTGAAAGCTTCCTTCCTTCTTGGTCTGTGTGTAAAATAGAGCCAAGGTTGAATGATATTCTGTGCCCAAGCTATGTATACGTAAGATTATCTATTGATGGCCTACTACCATCCATTATTTGATTTTTCAACACAAATGGTTTCATCGATAAAGCACAATCACAGGAACCACCTAATGTTTTCCCACCCCAGATTAACACAAAGGCTGGCAACAAAAAAGTTACAGTCTGCTATATTTTTTTCTATAATGCTTCCGCAATTTACGATTCTTCTACGAAGGAGAAAAATGAGATGTTTTTAAAGAAAAAAGAAATGAGAAGATGCTACTGTGTGATCTCATCAAAAAGAAAAAGAAAAGATGCTTATATTTTATCTCATCAAAGAAAAGTAGGAAAGAAAATCCACATTGGAAACGGTGTCTCCTTGTAGAGAACTATGGAACTTCTTTCCTAGCTAATCCCGCCTCTTCTTCTTCTTCTCAGGTTTTTCAGATGAGTTTTTCAACTGCACGTAAAACATATCAGAGACACCAATGCAATTAGCAGCCATCCTCAAGAGAAATGTAAATGAAGAAAACTGATATAAAGCCTATGAACTTTAGTGGTTTTTAAAAGAATAAGATACTAACCATGATAATCAAAAGTCGAACAAAAACGGCAGCAAAATTTGTGAAGAGGGTCAATGCATGTTTGATATGGTCCACATCTCCATAATGCGCCCTCTCAATGATTTCCTGAGTGTCCACTACCATGTATCCCAGAAACAACAGAAGTCCGAAGTAGAGCTAAGAAGATCACAATAGAGGTTAATTTCAATGTAGCTACCTCCCCACGAGACAGATAAAAACAAAGCTTGTGCACGAAAACAAGTTCACATCACCATCTTAGGCTTAAAGCATTTTACCTCAAACTTAAAGATGGCAGTAGAGCCACCAAATAGCAAAGATGCATAGTGTAGCCAGAACAATATAGACAACCCAGAAGATAGTAAGCCTCCAATGTAAAGAAATTCTCTTCGCTTCGCCAAAGTAGCTGACAGGGAAAAACATCCAAAAGCAATTGCCGTTCCCACAAACGCACTGACAAGAATGCTGCAGTGTAAAAAATAAAAGCACAATCAATGTTCTCTTCAAGACATTTAAAAACCGTACAAAAACACATGAAAAATGAAAAAATTAATAATGGTTAAAAAACTAGGTTTACACTCAAGACTTTATGGGAAATAAACAGCAAGCATCAATCCCTTTCAAAGAGTATAACAAAACTACTCACCTCGGATCAAAGTCAATAACTAACTCAACCAAAGGACCAATAGTTGCTCCCTGGAAAAGTGCAGCAACCATTAGAAGGCCACCTCTTCGTCTCTGCAATTTAACACTTAACTTTAGTGTCCACCATCATGAAAATTGGAAAAACAAACATAATAACGTAACAGAGTGATAGAGAACATGTCTACCTTTTGATAAAAAGGAGCTACCATTAACCAAACGATGCACACCAACATACACATCATCGTCAGGAACCCTCCAATATTCCATATCAGATGCAGGTAAACACCACCCGCAGAAGCTACTAGTGCGCAGCATAGAGTCATGTACACCTACCAATCATTATGATTTATCATTATTAGTTGAAGATCGATATTATAAACTTCAACATACCCATATGTTCAATCCTACTAAAGGAACAAAAATCTGACCACACAACGCAAATTGTCTCCAACAAATTAGATAAACACACAACAGCACTCTACTCACGATTTTTTACGTTTAAAAATCAACAACTAACTATCACCATGCCATCTACAGACATTCATCACATTTACAAATTAATCAAATGTAATTCGATTCCTTGTTTTGATCCTAAGCAATAGTATTGTGCCAGATTATTTACTCTTTATCTCTTTTTTTTATCAGCTACTTTTTCATTGAACCTCGGCCAGTTACTCATTTCCAATTTGTTGCTTGATATGCTCAAAGTTTATGAACTATTAGACAGATATCATATAGGTTTAATATTGTTCTTCACTATTTGTCTTCACATGTATTTATATTATCTAATAGTATTGAATATAGAGGATATATATCAATTTTTATAATGTCGAATGTCGATCCGATTCAGACCAATTTAAAGGAACTGGCTTTCGAATTGAATCATTCATTACTTCACCCTCCGCCCGATTCAAAAAGCCAGGCTCCGTTTTTTGCAACGACGTTCCAAATTACAATATCCATACAACATCCAAACTTCGACAGATAAGATCATCAAATCACGAGATCAAACCATCAATTCCTCCCCAAAACATAACTCATATGACGCAACCGCATCTAGCAGAGCAACGTAATCACCAAATCATCCCCAAATTACAAAAAATACAACACAAAAACAGCAACCAAGATTATCACCAAATCAAAAGATCAAAGCATCAATTCCTCACCAAAACACTATAAACATAACGCAAACCACTTCAAATCATCTACAAATTCCAAATAACCATACAACACACCAACATCGACAGATCCTATCACCAAATCACGAAATCATACCATCAATTCCTCGCAAAAACATAATCTATACAGCCCAGACCACATCAAGCAGAGCAATATAAATCAACAAATTTTAACAACCATACAGCGAACAAACATCAACGTATGTAATCACCAAATCATCAAAAAATTACAATAACCATACAACACACAACATAAACGTATATAATCACCAAATCACGAGATCAAACCATCAATTCCTCGCCAAAACATAACCTACATGACGTAAACCGCATCAAATCAACCAGAAATTACAACAATACCAAAAAAAATCACACAATCAGACCACCAAATCGCTTTCCTTACCCGTTTTAGGTGGTTCTGGACGGCGGGGGAGATTTGCCGTAGGTTCTTGAGAGAGTCGCCGGCCCAGCCCCGGCCGTACCCGGACCGGGCTTGGAAGAAGTTCGCGAACGAGTCCATGGTGGCGCCAACAAGCTCGACGAAGAACCTGCGAAAGTCCGATCGCCGGCGCCGGAGAAGACGACGCCGAAGTTCGCGGGATCGTCGGAAGCGTTGTCGACGGCGAAAGGAGTGGGGGGGGGGGAGAGCGGGCATTTGTAGGTTGTGGAAGGTTCCATATTCACTGAAATACCCCTCTTTGATGAGGTATTTACGATAGTAGGTCGTGTTTTTTGAGAGTAATTTAAGGAAAGATAGGGGTATTTTTGTACTTATTGATGTTTTTCCCGTTCTTTACGTCGGTGGATGGCGACGTGGTAGAAGACTTTTTCTACCGTTGGATTTGGATCGGACGGTTATCGATTGAAAAGTTGCGCCCGCTCAATTTGAAGTGGTTAATGCGTCATTGTCTGGGTTAATCGTCCAATTGCTATTTTACACGTCAGCAAAATTAGGTTTGAATCTGTCCATTTGCATTTATTAGTATAAATTAATGAGCTTTCAAATTTTGATATGGTAGGGTATTTATTCAAATAAGTGTTATCAGTGCCCAAAATATGTCCAATTGCAATTAATAATCTACCACTTTTTTAAAAATAATAATAATAATAATAATAATTTACCTGCATTAATCTCTTTTTTCTTTTTTAAATATATTCGTGTTTATAGAAGTCCAAATTTACCAGTCGGTCGACCAACAAATCTAACCCTAATTTGGCCCCAAATAACGTTACATTCTTCTTATAATTGTTATATTTATAATTAAAAAGGGTAACTTTCACTGCTTGAGTACATGTCATAGCAAGACTACCACTTGAATGTAGACTCAATTTGTATTGATTGATATTGAGAGTGAAATACGTTGCCCTGCCTAACTCAGATTTTTTTTATTTAACAGTTTAAACATTGCATTTTCATTGTAACATGAATGAACAAATCTCTCATTTAATTTGAGGGATTAAAAATCCCTAAGAATATAATTCTTACCCAAAAACTATGATTCATAAAAAAAGATCCAATTTTTGTTTAATTTTATAAACGGGCAATGTAAAAATAACAGAAAAAATTTCAAGAGTTAATATCACTAAAAATAATTGAATAGACTATCTAAAATACAAATATTAAAGTGTGATTATATTTAATAAAAACAATTTTTTAAAAAATTTACGGTGGTATCGTTGTTTTTTAAAAGCTATTGCCTACTTAGTTTCTGCCATCAGGGCTCAGAGGTGGAACGGTGACGCCATATGTCCATTTTCCTCTTTGCCACGGGTCTTATTATAATCATCTACTCATAAAAAAACAGAGTACCCAATCAATCAAAACCAGGATAGAGCATTTGTTCCTCGTACACCTGCACACGCATCCAGAGATGCTTGCAAATATTTCCTGTGCAGCAAGGCTTGCACTTCTAACATTTCGCCCAGCACTTAGATATAGATATGGGAGGGAGCAACAATTGTCTCATCCGAACGTCTCTTTGCATGAAAAAAGCTGGCAAAGTATAACTTCAGCTTGAAGCAAATCCTTTTATGCATACATCTTTTTCTTCCATTTATCTTTGATATCAAAATGCTTTCTCCTAATTGACAGGCAAGTGTCTGTAAAAAGATGTTCTTCAGAGTTGAGTCGTGTCAACAGTGAAAATGATTATTTCAAAAGCAAGATGCAGCATGTGTTGTTGGCAATGAAACTTAGAAGAAAGATGTTATTGCTATGCAACTTACTGTAGCTCTATCTCCTTATTTGGGGAATTGTTCGTGAACCATGGTTTGCATGAATTTATACTATTTCGGTTAGGGGGAGAAACTTTTAGAACTTAGCAGGTTGACATGGAGAAGAAAATGGGCATAGACGAAGAACCTTGCTGGCCTCGCCGGCGTCCCGTCGCCTCACTGCCTTGTCGGAATACGGTGATGTCGCTGCTGTTCGGAGTTCTCGTCACCGAGTTGTGAAGTTTCCCCCTGCACCTTGCTAGTTTATCCCCGCGGCGCCCCGCTGGAATCTACTGTTAACCCCGGTAGTGCCAAGTTGCTGCCTTTGCCAAGCCTTGCCAGAGAAGGTTTCCCCGGAGGTTTGGAGTTTTTCCCCATTGCTGTTTTCCAAAAGTTGCCGATGGCTGCACATTGTCTAGGAGCTCTTGCCAGAGTTTCATTGCTGCCGCCTCGTAGCCACCAATGGTTGTCTCCATCACCGGAGGAGGAGCCCTCCTACTCTTTGTTTTGTGAAGCCTTGCCACTGCCTTCGAGAGTCGTTGCAGATATCAAGGAGAGGAGTTCCTGTTTGTCATTGCCAAGAAGCCTCTCTTGCTGTCCTTCCGTCCACTCTGTTTGGAGCCGAGCAAGGGAGAAGCGTTGAAGTTGGAACATTGCTGCCTTCACCCAGGACAGGAGAACCTGTCACTGTTTATGCACTCCCGAAGCATTGCCTCGCCAAAGATCATGTCTTTCTTGTTTGCCGCCTTGTGGTTGTGAACTGCTGCTGCTGGAACAGAGAGGAAGGAATCGCTCCACTCTCAGAAAACAGAGGACTTGGAGGTAGTTCGGTTGTAGAGTAGAGAGTCCAGAAGCAAAGTAGAGGTCTTTATCGGTAGTCACCGCAGCAAGCACCTTCCACCTCACTAGTCACTATCGTCATGCCGAAGAAGGCCCTGCAACAACGGTTGCCTTGCCCGGGGAGTTGCTCCACATTGTTGTCCCTCCGATGAGGCCACGCATCCCTGTCCACTAGAGTCTGTCCATCGTCGGAGTTGGAGTCTTGGCCGGTACTGCTGCACACGCCGTCTTGTTGCTATTTGAGGAAGTCACCGGAGTTCTTCCCGCCAAAGTCCGAGCCGAGGATTAGAAGTCCCTGAGCAGGGGAGTGCCATGCCGCTGGGTTGCCGAAGTCGAGGAGGAAGTTAAATAGCTGCTCTTGTTACACTGTGTAGAACATTGGATGGCCATCACCGCAAGAGTTTGTTTTGGAGCCAATAGCAAGTGGGGAAGAGGAAATAGTCATCACCGCTTGTCGCCTGCTGGAGATCACCAGAGAAATCCCGACGGACTCCACACGTCACCTGACTCCTTTCCGTTAAGAAGAGTCACCAGCAAAGCCGAGCCATCTTGTCGCCGATCAATGGTGTTGCTGACTGGGAGGTACTACTGCCTACCGGAGTTTGCTCGAACGACAGGAAGAGATACCGTCCCCTAATTGTTGTTACCGAGGTTTGTCAAGGAAGGAAGGTTGCTGCTAAAGCTTTGTCCTTTCCCCGCCGGAAGCTGCCACCGTCGCCGGAGAGAACACCCGCCAAAAAGAAGTGATCGAGGGAAAAATAAAGGAACGAACGATTTTGTTACCCGTTTACGCACCAATTGTGCAGGATCCATCGGCCCCCAATTGACCAATTAGTTTTTTTTCTCGCCCGTGTCCGAGAGTACTGACTGTGTCCGCACCATTTGCCTATCCATAACCAGATTAACTCAGAAGTTGGCATAACCCGCCCAAGTTCGCTTGTTGACTGAGTCTAGTTTAATTCGGCTCAACCTGAATTTCAACTCGGGATTTATTTTAAGACCTTTTCATATTTCAATTTGCGTGAAACTTTATTCACCGGTGGTAGTGCACAATATGTACAAGCTCCTCCGAATGAACAAATTAAATTTTAGTACCCTACTATTTTGACGCACCTAAGAAAGAATCTTATTTCATCATTGGCACATTGCAAGGACCAATATTGAAGGCTCTTCAAGGGGTGAATTATGTGGGGGAGTCAAAAAATTAAAGTGGTAAAAAATTTATCAAATTTTATAATTTATAAAGGAATAAGAAATTAATGAATTGTAAATATCAATTTTACTCTAAAATGACTTGAAGATTTAAGTTAAACACTAAAAAATCATATAAAAAATCTTGTTAGTTAATTCTTTTCTAGTGATTCTTTATTTTTATTTTTATCTCGTTATTTCTTTACACGGCAAAGACACCTCAATCCCACTAAACCTGCTCCTCCAACACGAAGCGAAGCATGATCCTAGGGGCAGAAATCCTGCAACCAAACAACCCATCTGAAATTCCAGCCTCTTTTGTCGGATGCTTCATTGAAATTGTTCCCGGGACATACTCTTATAGTGAAGTTTCTCGTATAATGCATGAGAATTTACAAAGAACAAATGCATCTGAAATGGACCCTTTTTTTTGTATCTAATCGACTTAAAAAAGCCACAACAGGTGCAAAATAAAAACACGGTAAAACAAATCGAGCACTTTGTTAATTTATCACTGGTCTTTGAACCATATAAGGAACTAGGAAGAGCTAAAGTTCACTTCAGATGTGGCACAAACAGCAACATTTTCATGGCATCACATTTGCGAGATCTTATATTTCGGCCTGGTACAAGTTGCCAGCAGAATAAGAATCATGGCAGATAAAGTGATAAGAAGTTGAACATTGAAGAATTTTCACTGGCTTCCATATTTGAAGGATGGAATAGTAAAGTGAGTAGAACTTCAAGCCTCCTGTTATTTTGAAGAATTCCAGCAACCTTTCTAGTTGAATTAATCTAACTTTCGTCTCGGCCAAATTGAAACTCATTGAGCATGATCAGCTACACCATAGGAAGGTTCTTGATTGGCACCAAACAGCAACCCTCGTATGCATTACCTCATCTTGTGCAACTCGAAGAACTCATCAGATATAATACATTATCTGGTTCTTTGCTTTCTACGACAGTGCAAGCAATCGAAACATGTCTTATTTTGTTTATACCTAGTTTTCCCACTAACTAAAAGTTTGTCAGCAGGTACTTTGAGATCCTCTACAAGTGCACGGCGAAGCCTTTCATTCTCCTCAATCAGTTCTTCAATAATTTGCTGGTGTTTTAATACCTGAAACATAGAAGAGAGTTGACCTTTTCAACCACTTAATCAATGAGAAAGAATGGCAGAAGGAAAAACGAATGCCAGAATTTTTTTACCATCTGAAGTACATTATTTTCTGATTTTAGTTGTCTGGCCTGCAAAAAAAGTTTAATATAAGAATTTTCAGTTTTTTTATCTTAGCAAAAAGAAATATTTACTTTGCAATATGAAACATAGACAACAAAAAATAAAACAAATTGTTCTTTCTTAACTCACATCAATACGTGTTTTGGAAAACAAACAGGTGGCAAGCAAAATTTGCAATGTAACAATGGTTTCAAGAAATCAAAATATATGTGCTTATTGAAGGAAATAATTTTAGCGCTAATATTTTCTGTATATATGTAGCATAAAATGACCACAAATAAATATTATTTATTTGCATAGGACGGGTTATATGACTTAAGCTTATGTAATATCAGTTGAACAGTAAAGGGGTAGTTATTTACATGCAACCATGAGATATACAAAGAAATTGAATCTTGCAGATCCTTTCTAAGAGGCACAAAGATGATTTGTGCCCATAACCCTTTGATTCGTACATGCTTCCTGAGAATCACATAAGCTTTGTCACAAAAATTAGTACCTAGAAGCTTTCAAATGACTCAGTAGAAACAATTAAGTTATGGAAAATAACCTTCCTTCATTAAAATATACCAAGGTAAAACAATCGTTTTTAGATCTCAACTGCTATTGTTCGGGGAATAGCAGATGCTCTTTACAACTTGCTTGGTCTGGAATTATACTAGAAGGTCATTCTTGACTGAAACTCATTTCAAATTGATAACATGAGAAAATAAAGTATATTTTACATGTTGAGCCAAAATGCCTAGTTTTCACATGACAGGAATCATTCAAAACTCACTAGAAAATGAATAAATAAATAAACAAATAATAAAAAACCGACCCTTGGACTCAGCAAGCAAAGCACACATAAAGAAAGGTAATCAAAATTTATACAGGACAAAAAAGAAACTAGGTGATCAATAGGTAGCAGAACTGTTGAAAATCTATTGACTAGAGATATCAACTAAGTATAACAATAAATCTAGGGACATTTCCACATGAGATAAAACTGGAGAATATGGTGTGCCAGATGTTTTTCGCACCACCTTTTCCCATACGTTTATAGACTTGCACAGATTACATAGATAACCACACTCTTCACAACCGTAATTAGTGATCTTAAGGATACTAAACTCCTCTTCTAACAAGAGTTTAAATTCAAATAGAATACATAAACAGTCAAAACGTGTATAAATTTCAAACACTTCGACAAGAACAATATAATTTCTTTCAATGCATACCACTTCATCAACCTCCACTTCCTCTTTATTCTTCAAGAGTGGATTTTGCAGGAAACTGTTAATAACCTTCTCGGCTCTGCTATCAGGGTACTTTTCAGATGAGGTTCTGTGTAAAGTAAAATGTTCTATATGAGAATCCATATTGGAGCTTGGACTTCTCACGTTATCATGCAACATCGTTCCAGTATTCTCTGTAGCAGTTGTCAGGTAATTGGTGTTGTGTGGTAGAGTCTTTCCTTGAGTTTCAACAATATTAGTTATGTTTCTCTGTAAAGATCTTGTACCATTAGCAGGCTCTCCAGAAGAATTTCCAATGCTTCCAACAACCTTCGCAATACCTTGCTAGTTAGCACAAGAGATTAAAGTTAGTTAACAACACCACAAACAGAGGCACATGAAACTTCAGAAGCATTACAAAGTTTACAAAGAAGAATGAAACATACTGCAATATAAGATTGTATGCTTTCTAACACTCCAGGCTTTATTGCTAGGCCTGTAAATAATGACATCCAAGTTAGTTTCGTTCAAAGCTATTTGCTAATTAACGCATGGAAAACATTCAATAGCAACAAAACATTCAAGGTTTAGTACCAACTCCAAAGCCATGGCCAACCCCAACGCCACATCCAATGCCTGCTTCTATCCTCTTTAATCCCAGTCGTCTGAACTGATGAAAACAATAGCAGATAACAAAATGTATGAGAAAACATGAGGAAATGGATACTAAAGAAGTAGTACACACTCACAGAACTATTAACATGTCGCCCAACACCAGAAAAAGCATCTGTTGCTCCCCTAGTAGCAACCATAACTTGTTGCAAAATAGGGATTGCACCTGCGCAGCAATAATAGTTTCATTAGTCTCATACAAAAGAACTAGCACAAGTCAAATCAAACATTTACATGGTGTGTTAAATGATTTTTATCACAGGATCAGGCAGATTGAGTGCCAAATGACCCATTTCCATCAATAAAGGAACACTACAACTTCCATTCTGTAAATTATCACTGATAACAATAAAAAAATTTTCTTATCCAAATATTAATTCATACAATCAGCACTATAGTTGCATTCGATGATCAACTTCCCAACTCACAACCAAGCTTGCAAATGGAATAACAAAAAAAGTGTATTATTTTCGCGAACAAGGAACCATACGATCAGCATTCTAGCAGCATTCATTAAAAAAATAATAAGCCGAACTAACAGATTCTACTTCACACAAACAAACAGCCAGGCTTGCAAAGCTGTCCGACTAATCCATAGCCACCAGATTCTACTCCACTCAAACAACTACAATCACCATTACAGCTGCATCCCCACCAGAATCTAATTCCCTCAAACACACAACCAAGCTCCCAAAACTGCTCGACCATTTCTGAGCAACCAAAACTTACCTCAAAAATAATATAAAAAACCACAAAATCCGTGAATAACAGCCGAAAGATTAAAAATTTCCACCGGGGTAGCCCATGTTTATCATCCTTTTTCGTACATATAGCAAGAAAAGAAGAAATAGCTATTATAGCCGACACCACCATCATACCGAAGTTGAGAGGAGTTCCCAGGCCGATGCCAACGCCACACCCGACGCCGAAGCCGGTGAAGACCTGACCGACCTTGAGAGAGAAGGGGCTACTCACCGTCGGAAGGGAGAAGGTCGGGTTGGAGGTCCGGCCGGCGGCCGCCATGCCGGAGGTTGAAGGCCGAGGAGGAAGAGGAGGGAGAGGAGCGACTCCATGACTATTCAATGGAAAGGACCGTGGACGCGATGTTGTGGACTCGGACACGATCAGAAAAGTTGATCAATTCATGTTAGGCTGGCCGGCGGTTCGATCTAAGTTTTGCCGGGCTCACTGGGCTGTTCATCGGCCCCGCAACCTCTGACGTGGCATTCGGTCGATTTGATTATAAACCCTAATGACAATCTAATGCCAAAATTTATAACTCAAACTAAATCGAACCATTTTTAAAATTGAACCTTCGATTCGATTTGGTTACTAAATAAGTGAATTACATCATAAGTCATAAAAAATAGATTTGCTTAATTATTTGATCAAAATTATATTAATATTTTAGTGAACATAATTATTTAATAAATAATTCTAAATAGATAAGCCCTTTTCTCTTTCTTGTTGGTCCATGTAGGTGTGTTTATGAAACGAAAATTCTTCCCTTTTTTTATTAGGAAGACAAGAAAATTACAATCTTTAGGATGTGATTTTCCATAATATTTAATGATCTTGATTTTTCTCAATTTATTATTTATCATTGTAATGCCTCTAAAATCTCTTCTTGCACAAGCACCGAATGGAATTTTGTTTCAACTTGAAATCTAAGATTTGCAATCGGCATTGCAAACGTCTCTAAATGTTTAATAAAAACATTTTTTAAGATTTTGAAAATTGACCGCCTAATGACCGATACAAAAATTTAGCAATCGATAATAGCGACCAGATATCACTTACAAAATTGCGGTCACTACATGATTACTAAGAATGATGAATAAGTTTACGAAAGTGTTTGTGGTCACAAAAAATACATATTTTAATTAAGTCAGTGGCATTGAGAATGGTGGTTGCAATTTTGTGGTGCCTGATGACTAATTTATTACTAGTAAAACTCACTATCATAGTTTTAAATACCATATTAATTATCATATTGGATTTACAATTGGTTGGTTCAACCGGGTCAAATCGGATTCAACATGATTCTTAAATTATAAATAAATATTTTATTAAATACTTAAAATATATTTTATCATCAATATTTTTATTATATTATAATTAAATCACTGTAATTTTAACAAAAAACTAAAATTTGTTAAAATTTAGGATTAAAAATCGGTCAATACAAATTAAAATGATAAAAATACTTAAAACCATATTAGATTTGAAGGCAGTGCATAATAATATATTGGGTATAACCGATTTGTGCGGTATAATATTTAAAAATATAAGCCACCTTGTTCAAATTTAGCTCGTTTTTTCATGTTTAAATTGAATTTATTAGTATTTATTTAAGTCAAATTGACATTTAAGTACGAAGAAGTAGGAATGAATTAGCTCATTTCATATCTGTACACTTTTATAGGGAACAGGTTAAAACTTGAGCTTCATTTGATTTATACTTTCAAGTACAATATACATGTAATTACTCACATAAAAGCTTTGCATGATAACAAACTTATCACTTGACCATTTCTTCCAAGCAACTAAATCCCATTTTTTTCTGCAACAACTCATGTTAACAAGTCCACAAGTTTTGCTCAACTCAGCATCCTTGCACCACCTCCCTTCAATCCCTTCACGTTAACTCCTACTTAAATAGACTACTCCACCATTGATTC
>JAVDBV010002238.1:0-10839 GCA_032619315.1 Piper longum
CCCCCCCCCCCCAGCGTATATAGAGACAAGGGTATTTTGGTTATTCTCAATTTTTAATTCCCATTTTACCCATGTAAAAGTAATTTATTTAATATAAAGACAAGGGTATTTTAGTATTTTGGCACGGCGCCGATCCGATTTAAATCGGCCGATTCCGATCCGACTCGGCCGATTCTCCCAACTATGGTTTTAGCAAGTGCTATGATCAAAGGTACAAACAAATCATAGGTGCTTATTTAAAAAATGTCACACCAATAATGCACATACCTCTTGTCTTTTCAAGTATTTATTGTGCACGAGCTCAAGATCCTTCAATTTCTTTGAAGTTTGACGAATCTTATCCCTAAAACACAAATAAGGCACCACAAAACCACATACTAAGACATTGAACAGTTCAAAAATTTCAAATACAATCTTTTTCTTAAATGAAGCTACCTTTCATTTTTCAGATTTTCCTCCATGCTAGTCAAATTTCCTTGCAGCTCATCCACTTTGGAACTCGCTTCATCATGAGCCAATACAGTAGCTTTTTCTTGCCATTTCAAAAGAGTAAGCTCCTTCAATTCAAATGATTCTGCCTCATTTTTAACGGCCTGCGAGATAGAACAGTTAAAATGTCACATAAAGTGGGGCCACTGGTCAACCAACAGAAACTCATGAACCATCCATACCTCTAAACTGTCTCTTTCTTTTTCTGCTAGCTTTACCATTTGCACTACACTGGACCTTTTCTCATTGAGGCTTTCTAACCTAAAAAGACATATTACCAGAAAAAAAAAGTAAAAACCAATAAAAGAATATAGCCTAGTAACATAAAGCTACTAGTATTATATTATCAATGCATACAAAATGTGTAGCAGTTCAAACGTAAGTTTTAAGAATTTGACTTAATTTTATAGTGATACTACATGCACATTGTCAACATATAATGGAAAGTCAGTAGTATTAAAATAAGGAAATAGCGCCAAGAATTTTAGGTGTGCTAAGAAACATAGAATGGGTTTTAGATAACAACAGCAACATTTGTTTTGAACAAAATGTGTCATTAATATAATCCTTATCAAGGTTTCACTGAAAATACAATTATCACACAAGTATCAGAATTAAAGTTGGAAATCAATTTAACCATTTAAAAACAATAAACAATAGAAAATGAATAACTGCATTCCGTTTTCTAGGTAGTTCATATTACAGATGTCATTTTAATAT
Organism: Piper longum; assembly: GCA_032619315.1. Taxonomy (NCBI): domain Eukaryota; kingdom Viridiplantae; phylum Streptophyta; class Magnoliopsida; order Piperales; family Piperaceae; genus Piper; species Piper longum. The sequence goes on from JAVDBV010002238.1 coordinate 1,210, forward strand.
GGTAGCTTCCATAAGCTCACAACTTTGTGAGGTGCAAGCAAATTCCCAACATTTTGATGCTCAAGTCAGTTTACAGCAATTCACACAAACGAGAAACTGGCACTTCAAAGTTCAAATATAACAATTCATCTTGTCTAAAATTTAGAACAGAAAATCTAAAAATGTAGACACTAAAACTTCCAGGATAAAAGTTACATTTGTTTGCAATGCAGACATAGGAGATAATGATTATAAAGTAACCAGCCACAATTATAAAATTAAAAAAAAAAACTCAACCTATTACATAATAATTGGCCTAAAAAGAAATATAACGAATCAAGTGCATACAATTCATATACAAATAAGGAGGGAAAAATCACAAACCAATGTGACATCCATTTCCAAAGTTTGATTATTGCGAAAAGGGCGATGTGTAAATACAGAATTGCAAAAGGACCAACTATATTCACTGAAAGTGGAATATCATTTACAGCTGAATATTCAATCAAGAAATGAGGGCATTTAGAAGATTTACTCTTTATAGGACTCTTCAATCATTTCAACATATTGATTTGTGCCAATTATATCCTCGAGATACTCAAGAAATCCTTCATCGTGAGGCCCTTGTGCCTTTGGTTTCATCAACGAAACTTGCTCAACTTCCCCCTACATTTAAAAGGCCGATTAACAAGGTTTCAGCTTGTCAAACTGCACATAACTATTAGTAAGCACTTAAAGTTTCTTCACACTTGAAGAATCAAGAAGCGGTTATTGTCCAAGTCAACTCCTTTTGCCTTAAGCTTCTTCGTGACTTCTGTAAAGTTGCTTCCACGATCATTTATGTAATACTTTGAAGAGTTATCTCGAAAAGCAGTTCTTGTTATTGTAAAATCAGTTCCATCAACAACTTCATATGAACCATCGTCCTGCAAACACCAGCAGTCATGATACCAATATACAGAATCCTATTTTAATTCCAGGGCACCACAGTGTTTTTTATTTTTTTCTGCCATGGTAGCCTGCAAACACACGGAATAACAAGAAGGCAAACAAACATACCAAGTCGACAATCTCTTGGAAAAGAACAGAAACACTTGCACTGTCCAAATTCTGATGGTTTGTGGAGTTATGTATCAACTCAGAGACTTTGTTAAGCCGCATCTATAGATAAGCAAATAAAATTATAATCAGTTGCCAGGAGTAAAATGAAAAAAAATTAAAAAAATTTGCATCACAAGAAGACTGCACAAGTTTAAAAGTACAATCAGATTGAAATTTTAGCCACCATCATAACATCTTCTTAGCATCAAGCAATTAAACTAGCAGTTCAAATTAGCTAAATAAGTATTATGAAAAAAAACAGACAACCATATTTCTCAGACAACATATATATTAAAACTATAATCAGATTAAAAAATTAAACTACATCATAACATCTTTTTTAGCATCAACCCGGAAACAACATAACTAGTGGTTTTAATTACCTAAATAAAGTATAATCAGATGGAAAGATTAAACACCACCAGAAACATCTTTTTAGAGGAAACCCTGAAACCGCATGCTTGCAGTCAAACCAGTGGTTCTAAGTAGCTAAATAAAGTACAGCCAGATTGAAAAAACTTCAACACCATCAAAACATCTTTTACCATCATCAACGCTGAGACTGCATGCTAGCGATCTAATTAGCATCGCTCGCCATCAAATTATGGTTCTCAGACTAACTAAAATAAATGTAAAAAAAAACATACATATATGCACACTTCGCAGACAACATATGCATCAAAAAAATAGAAACGCTTAAGGATGCATTTTTTACCCACAGAAACACAACAAATCACCTGCTTTGCACGCTTGCCAAAGACGAACAGCATGGCATCAATAACGTTGCTCTTCCCGCTCCCATTTGGTCCCACCACCGCGGAAAAGCTCTGCCAGCACAATCACAACCCAAGATCAAAACTTTATACACCAATTCTTCCTTCCCGAGATCCAACACAGAACCAATCCACACCCCCCACCCCTCCCCATAAAGAAGAAACCGGAAGAAGAAAAAGCCCCTAAGGGGACGCTCGCCTTGTGGAAGGGACCTACGCGCTGCTCGCCGGCGTAGGACTTGAAGTTCCTGAGCACCATCTCCCTGATCGCCAACCGGGGGAGGCTCCGCCGCCGCTGCCCGCCGCCGGCTGGGGGAGAAGCGGCGGCGAGGCTGCTCGATTCAAGGACGCGATGAGACGCCACCGATGGCATCGCTGCCTCCGTCTTCAAAGAATTGCGGCGGGAAAAGCGGGGGACGAACACCGGCGAAGATCGCCCGATGGGGGTAGGGGAGACGATGGAGATGAGCGGATTAGGAGTGTCAGTTTCGAGCTGGAAAAGGGCGGGAAAACGAAATATAAATGGCGGGAAAGCCCCGATTTCAAGCTCAATTTTTAAACATTATACGGTTACATATTCACTTTGGTAACTCACACGTTAAAACCACACTTCTAGACCTTAAATCGGATTACGAAGGACTAGTTGAATTGGACCAACTAATCAAAAATTAGACAAAAATTAATTTATTTGAATAAGTTAAAATCGGTCATTAATCTCATCTCTCGTGTCCCCGTATCATTATAAAATATATTATTATACTAATATTTATTATATTTTATTTTATACTTTTAAAATTTATTTTATTATTATTTACTTAGATGAAGAGGGAATACACACTCATTTGTCCCCCCTTTGTTTCCCCCTTCCCTCCCCCTCGTTCGCCCTCATCCGAGCCCGACTGCCTTCTCTAACTATCGCTGCCCAAGTCCCTCGCCCAGTCCCTCACCACCCGAGCCCACCAAGTCCCTCACTGCCATCTCCCACCTCACCCCCTGCCAACCCTCCCTTGCCGACCCTATCTCCCCCGCTTCGTCTCCCCCCGGCCTAATTCGGTCGATCTTTGCCATCGTCGAATCAGTGTCAGAATTAGCTCAGATCAGTATGAATTGGCTAATTCTTATTTTGATTTTTGACCAAAATGATCCAGCCTCATTTGACTAGGTTTGTACTTAGCTGAGTAAAAATTGACCAATTTCACTCGGGATCAGCCGATTTTTCTAACTATGCATTGAATCGATTTCAACTAATTAAAATAAGAGAAAATATCATAAATAATTAAATTTTAAAGTTTTCTTTAAAAAATAACTAAGTTTACAAAATTACATTAGAATAGTCATTTCTAAAATTTTCATATCAATTATAACCAAATTCTATCATTTTTATAATAATGACAAAAATACCCATAAATTTTAATTTTACCAATACAAAAATATATAATAGATAAAACTTATAATTTTTTATCATTGCACACAAGCATCATACCAATGGTGAGTAGTGGTTTGCATCAGCTAGATTGTACGGAGTTGAGCTTGTCACAGTAGGATGAGGAGCTTTTCATATGTTCATTATGACTCTCTCTCTCTCTAGTTGATCTATTGATTCATGTGTTTTGTGTTTACACCGAAAAATGCAGCTAATGGCTTTTAATTAGATCCTACTATTTACAGGTCAACTTATTGATTTTTTAAATTAATAAAACCTCAAGGATGAAATCACTTGATGAGTTTTTAAAAATACAAGATCTAGCTCAAAAGTCACAATTAGCACTATCCAAAATATCCCTACCCAAACCTTATATGTACATTACGTTTTCGGAATTCTGGTGCATGCACGGTGGATGGGAGCATGATGCTAATCAAGGGGCCCATTAAATACTTACCTATGGTGCTTGATTAGTGGTTAATTATGTGCTTATAATTATTAGCATAGTATCTACCATGAATGTGTATCTCAAATTCCATCACGTGTCTGCTCACCGTTGAGTATATTCGAATCATAATATGCCTCAAATATGATCAGTTAGACCCTATTGACCACATCAATATTGTCGTCGACTAGATTTTGGCTCATGCATAATATTGACACGTTACTGCTGAGTATTATGATTATGATGAGGCCTTATTGACCTTGTTGTGATTAGATTGTGTGTGTAGAGAAGTTTTTGATTTCATTTATGTTCTTCAGTGGATAATTATTTTATCATTAACTGTATCTTTCTATTTTGTGAACAAAATATTCTGGGGCATACAAGTTTAACCTATTTCATGCAAGCATTCTTCAAGCCCTAGAGCTTTAGAACTGAAGGTTAAATAAATTTGAAGTACACTAAACTTTGTTACTTGTGTAGGTATCCAAAGCGTATAAAAAACATGGGTTGGAGGAGCTTCTAAGCTTTGTTTTGTAGGTAGATGGGTCCATGGGAAGACCAGGCAAACCAACAACCTAAAGAATGTAAAATTGTGTTATAAATGCTATGTATGTGATATGAATGGGTTAAACATCTCCTGAAAGATTTTGTGTGTGAAATGTGAAATTTTGAAATGTTCTGTGTGGTTTTATTAATTGTGGATATAAATAGGTTGTGAAAAATTTTCCATCGTCCTAATTACAGGGGAGACTGCCAGATTTTCTCCATGGTTTTGAGTCTTCTTTGTAACTTCAATTCATCTAGGTGTGCTAATTACATGAGTCCAACCATAGGTGTCGTTCCATGCATTTTGGGTTTTGTTTGTACATAAGATTCCCTCAGATTTTCATCTTCTAACACCTTGAGTGGTTTATGTCTTTGTGGTCTGTTTTGCATTTTAATGGGTTATGAATTAGCATCCCAAAATTTATCAATTTGATTTGGTGTACTAGGTGGACCAAATCAATGTGTTACGCAACATATGATTGAGTTTTCAATTTGTGAATAGGAACGGAATATACTTATTTGCCATTTCACAACTTTTAGGGGTGGGCAATATGTTATTTCAATTTTGATTCACAAAGGAATATGATGAATTAGATTCATGTAATAATTTTATGAGATGTTGAAAACAATCATAAATAATTATCTCCCTAGATGACAATTCAAACCAATTAATTAAATTAGGTAGAAGTTAATTATTATTCATTAAGGTAATAGCAAGAAATTAAAAATCCTAGGCCTTTAGTTGCATAGAGTTTTCTTAATATTCATCATTGTTAGTTAAGGTAATTTAGTTAGTTGATTTCAAATAATTTTTTGAAATACGTTTTGCAAAAATAAAAATTCTTCTTTTTAATCTAATAAGTTGGTGACTAGAATCAATTATTTAAAGTTCTTTTCTTTAACATTCCTCATAGGTGATTAGAATCAATTGATTAAAGTTGTTTTCTTTAACATTCCTTTTAGGAACAATCCTTATTTCAACATTGTATTACCTATAGGAACCGTATACTTACGTGTCGATTTTTCATGACACATGTTCACTTGGGACATCATAGTATGAAAACTCACATACCATCTCTTAGTCTTAGGTTTGAGATACAATGTGAAACTTGTTAATTATCCAAACACACTTGTGCATCACTCCCTTTAGAGTACTTCAAGGTCTAATAAACCATTTGAGGCGATTCAATTAGATGTGTTGGGTCTATTATCTATCCCTAATTTAGGTTATTTCCCGTATTATGTGATATTTATTGATGACTATAGTCATATGATATGACTTATTTATTGAAATAAGTATTTTCTAAATTATTGTCACTTGTGCAATCCATAAATAATACTCAATAGAAATTAAGATGATTCAGTCTGATAATGCTTTCGAGTAGACTTCATTTAAATTCAAAGAATTTTTTAATACTCGTGGTATATTGTATGCTACCTCTTTGCCCACACTCCGCAACAAAATAGGGTGGACGAATGCAAATATAGGCACATATTGGAAGTAACAAGAAGTTCAATGATACATCAATCTATGCCTAAACGCCATTGGCCTGAGGCTGCTTTAACCTCTTGCTATCTTATCAATAGGATACCTAGTTCAGCTTTGGACAATCAAATTCCTCACAAAATTTTTCACCTAGACAACCCTTTATATCTCACACTTTTGGTTGCATATGATTTGTACATATTTTGCCACATGCTAACAATAAGCTTTCAATCAAAGCCATCAAATGTATGTTTGTGGAATACTTTAAAACACAAAAATGATATTGTTGTTTTAGAAGATTTAAAGAGGACATTTGTGACAACGGATGTTACATTCTTTAAGAATGTTGAACTTATGTGACACCATTTTAAAAACTCTCTAAGTACAAAACTTAAAGGCCAAGTAATTAAATAAAAACTTCAAGAACGAAGAATCAAGTGAAGTGTTAAAGCGGTGAAAACATCAGTCACACTTCGGTAGTAGAAGACATGAGGTGCAGGGTAAGAAAGAATGGAGTTCAACTTTCAGCTAACCTTTGGTTAGTGGTTCGACAACCGATACTTAGGGCTTGATGAAGAGTTATGAAGCTCCAGAGTTTAGCATATCTTAGGTTGAGTGCTCGACAACCGAAGTGCTTGGAGGAACCCTAGGATGACATTGCACGAAACGAAGGTGGACTTTAGCTAGGCTTTTATCAAGGGTTCGACAACTGAAGATGGGTTTGAAAAACCATAGACTAACATGAATTAAGGATTTTGAAGTTGAGAAAACTTCAGTCAGGCTTCGGTCACTGGTTAGGGCTTTAAGGAGTGTGTTTTGAACACCTCTTTCTATTACCCTAGACTCTCTTGTATAAAATTAAGAATAACAAGATTGTGTTAAGAGTGATATATTTATTAGCTTGTTTTCTTAGGTGGTTTAATTGTGTACAAAGGTTAATAGTGTGTAAGGTTTGCTCAAATACACTTGAGCAAATCGTAATCTTCCTAGGTGTGGGGAGAGTGAGAGGCATCTTCCTTAGAGAAAAGGTGTTTGGCTTGGATACTCCCTTAAGCTCAAGGTGCGAGCTTGTGAAGGGAGGTAGCTTCAAGGTGGTGGAACTAAAAGGGGGGTATTTGGAGTCGGTTAGCTAATGATCCTTGACACTTGGCGTTAGAAAAGGAATGTTTGTTGCAGATCCAAGGGTGTTTAAAGTGAAAGCTTCCTTGAAACTTATGAAGAGCTTGTGAAGGAGGCCTTAGTTTGTTGCTTGTAAGTTGTACAAGTGGTTTACCATAGTAATTAGGAACCTCTTTAAAATTTATTTGTACCTTCTCTCTTCTCCTTCTATTTCTAGCATACTTCATTTAGTTCTCTTGTGTTTGACAACTTCGCTTTAAAAAGCTAAGTGAATCAAGCTCAAAGCCACTTACTTAGTACATGTGTATGGTTTGATCTATTCACCAAAGCAAGTGGCTCTATGACTTTGGTCTTGTATTGCCTCACACACCATCTCTTGTTTTGGTTCGTTTATATTGGTTATTGTCATACTATATTGTTTCTTGTACTTATTTTGTGACATCTCTTTGTGATCAAATCGTTTCCGCTTAGTTGTCCACTTGCGGTTTTAGCAATGATCTAAGCATCATGGGGATCTAACTCTTTTGTTGAGTGTCAAGTAAGCTCTCTCCCGCAAATGCCTTCAAATGTGACCTTCTATTCCACCAAAAAACAATCTTCCTATCCTAATCATGCTATCTCAATGCCGATTTCAGTTCATGATCATCCTCCAACTCCATCTACGTCAATGTTTGATTCCCACTCATCTCTTACTACAAAATTTCTTAGTTTTCCCATTGTCTATGTAAAACCCACAATTCGAGTTAGGGTTTTATATTTAGAACTGGTCGGTTCGACCGTTATTTCGAGTCGAGTATGTTTCAGAATACGTGTACTGAGCCGACGCCTGTTGCGTATATGAGCTATGAAGGTCATGCATACCCAAGTATATGATGATAACGTCATGAACACAGTAGAGAAAAATGAGTTATCAGAATATATGAGAGTATGCAAGCTATTTTTTTAATTTTTATATGTAGATCGTAGAAATAGTTTTAGGCCGTTTACTACGTTAGGACGCGTTACAGGTAGGTTGGGTGGGTTGATATTTATAGAGCATGTCATTTTGATGGAGTGATTTTTATTTTATTTTCTGGGATTTTTCCCAATTTTTCTGGATTTTTTTTAAAATTTATCACGAGTCGATAATTATTTTACCTCCACTTGGAATTCGCTAAAATTCGCCGGATCTTCCGCCGAGTTCATCCAGTCGAACCCGATTGAGCTTGTGACGCTGTCGAGCACCAAATTCGAGGTTCGAGACGCACGCATGACGAAGTGAGGTAAAATAACTACCTCTAAGTTTATTATTTAAGATTAATGATTGTTAGCGCAACATGCTAGGATTGATTAATTGATGTTGAGGTGATTAAACCCTAATTACTGATGAAGTGATAAGCGACATGATTTGATTAAGTGTGAATGAGCAGCAAGTGAGCTAATGAGATAATCGAGTCTGAGTATGATAATTGACCTCAACGTAACTTAGAAACGTATACTAAAATTGGTATGAATGAGATAAGTTAGGATTACTTTTACAATTATGATTATTTGATTGTTAATTGATGACGATTGCATTGTGTGTGATAATTATGACTAGTTTGATGCATCATTCATTTAGCGGGTGTTAGTTTTTAGATTTGATGTGTAGGTACGGAGTAGGAACTTGCCGCCTAGGCGCGATGACACACTTGGACCTTCTACCAGGTCCATTTAGGACTCGCCTCTGGTTTACACTCTTTTCTATTATATATTTGATTATGACTTGCAGGACGAGTTAAGTGGCATTTTATCGGATCCAACTTAACTCGGGCCATTTAGTCGAACTATTTTTCGAATTAATAACCCTTGAGGATGAGATCGCTCGAGAATGATTTCGAAAACAAGATCCATCGAAAGTTGCCTTCGGGCCTATTTTATAAATCCCTTCCCAGACATATATATATTTTTATCGAGTTTTCAGTGAGATGAGAGATGGAGAAATCGACTTTACGTACCATGAGTGGATGCATGACAGTCAAAGGGGGCTCTGAATTAGTGTAGCATACTGTTCTATTCCTGAGGGATCGAGACAACTCAATGTTTGAGTTCCTCACACCCGGAGTACATGGAGGTTTACGGGTACTGTTTAGTATAGCGCATCTCATGACTTGTGGTTCAAAAGGTACTGAAGGTGATTGCCTGAGAGTACTCGGCCTTCGTGCTTAAAGCTAGGAGAAATATGGAGGTAAGAAGAGGGCTTAGGATTTGAGACCATAAAATGAAGTATGAAATGCCGAGTGAGGCAATTGCAGCAACAGATCAGTCACTTCGGGATGCTACTGGGTCGGCAACCCAGTGGCTCTTCAGTAGATGCCCTTCAGAGAGCACACAAGGAGTATATATGGATTTTTCTTTCATATGAGAGTTTGCTCTCATAGCCAGTTTGTTATTAGTTATTTTTTGAGCCGGTAACACTCGTTGCTGACGGTTTTTGTACTATATATAGGTGACGAGTACGAGATGGATGTGCCAGCCTAGACGGAGGAGCAATGAGGTCTTCTGCACACACACATATGTTTGGTGAATGATTGTTTAATATTTCATTTATGATTTTATCATATTAGTACTAATGTGAGGAAATGAAAAGCATGATGATGAGATTAAGTACTGAGAAATGATGAGACAATGTGAAACATAAATAGATGCACAGGTAGGTCGAGACCCAAGTTTTCAGAATGAGTTATAGTAGATTAGATTGTGTGAATAATGTTGTTGATATATATATATATATATATAT
>JAVDBV010002239.1:0-10594 GCA_032619315.1 Piper longum
ACTATAATACACATAATAATATCAAAATAACATCAATATATAATTTTTATATATTTATATTATAAATTATCAATATATATTTTTATAAAACCGATTCGGACCGATTCCGATTCCGATTCAGACCGATTCCTGACCAATTCAAAAAAACCGATTTTTGGCCGATTCAGACCGATTCTGATTCATTGAAAAACCGATTCCGATTCCAATTCCGATTCATGCAACCATGGACGTGAGAGTGTGAGAAGAAGAAGCCGAAGAACAATAAAACGGTAAAAAAATAATTTCGGTAAGTTTGATATATGTAGGTAGTCAGTGGATAGGAAAAGCAAAGAAAACAAGAATATACATACACGCTACAAATTTGACAAAGCGCACAAATATATACATATTCCCAAACAAATTGAATATAAATATACGGAAAATCAGTGAATTAGGCAACTCAGTTTAGCATACACTACTCAATTTAATTTTGTACTTTATTCATTGGATACACATAATTATTTTTTTCCCCAATGCTTTGATTAACATTACTTTACATTATACAATGTAGATGGCACTGTACAAATTTCTAGGTTCGAAAAACAATGGCAAATTGAGCAACTCGCTATTTGATAGATTGAACAAGACAGCAAAATGAAACCCGGATGGATTATCTATGAATACGAAGTGCCCCTCCTACAATTATAAAAGAAGCAAATTAGTAAGAGCAAGCAACCATAAGCATCCGCCTTATGAAATATCTTATAATTTTTTATTTTTCCTTTTTTTTTAAAAAAAAATTAAGATCTTACATAAGGAGGATGACATGAACAGTTTGGATTATAAAACTATCAAAAATTTGCATCATAGAACATTCAATATCCCAAGACCGAATTCTAGATTTGTTCAAGATATAGTGGTATGAGAAATTAACTATTTGGCTAATCCATATAACAAGTAAACCTCCAGCTTGCTGCAGCTCGTGGATATTGGATATATAGGAGTTTCGATTGCCAAGATTCGTGTGGGAAGCACATAGTCATCCACAAAAACTCAACAGTCACAAAGAAGAAACAAATCTTTTGACTGAACGAAAATTTTAAGATTTAATTTCAATAGGAGATGGAAGGGATAAACAATTGAATGGTTAAGTTAAAGCCTAAACTCTAAACCTCAACATTAACAGAGAACCAAAAAAAGAAAAAGAAAAAAAGAGGACAATCAACAAGAAATACAAAAGGTCCCCTTAAGTATTACATCATCTCAAAGGGAGACCACAGGACATGGACAATGCCACATATAAATGAAGGCAATGTGTGTGCTTGTGCTTCTGAGTGATGAGATAAAAATGACAAACCTGTGGCACTCTTTTGATTTCACAAGGGACCTTCATTTCCTTACGAGCTTCCTGGGCCCCTTGGTAATTCATCCAGTCCTGATACCCATATATAAACATGGTTGGCACTTTCCACTCTGATGCACTGCAAACAATGAAGCTCGCAAGTTAAAAGTATCCTGTAATTTTATAACAGGCAAAACAAAAAGAAGAACCGGTTCCTAAGAAAATAAGCATATGTTCCATGTGACAGATCATTTTCATAGACATGAACAATTCAGAAAGCAGGACTTGAAATTGTCACTTTGAATTAAGTTATATGTCATGCAAACACATGAAGATCATACAAATGTGACATGGGAGTACGATTTTGCAAAAAATGGTTACAAAATATAAGACCAAACTACACCCAGATATAATGAGCATATAGACTACTGAAGCACACAAACAACCTGACTTACACATACTCATAAAAGTAAATGAGTAAACACATACTCAAAAAAGTAAATGAGTAACTTTGTATCTTCATCATTTTTTCTAGAGATGGAACTTATTAGTGTCTGATCCCTAATTGGTGAGACTCGAATATTAGATCAATGTTATTAGGAAAACAACATCAATTGTCTTGTGGATAAAGGAATATCAGAAAGATATATTTAGGTAAGAAGTGTTTTCTACCTGCGCAAAAGAGGCTACCTCGCAACTGCCCCGACGGAAAATATATATTTTAAACATAATTCCCCACTAGCTTTCGCAGCTAAAGTATGGTATACATAATCTGTCAAAGCAATAATAAAAAAGTCAGCATAAACCTGCAGAGTTCACTCATTTATAATTCATTTAAATAAAAAGCCAACAACTTGATTCAGTAAAAGCCAAAATGTTATTCTCCTTCAAGAAACACGGCAGTACATAATCAGATTCATGCTTTCCGTACTCAAAACATGTAATGTATGATCTCAAAATCACCTGTCAGTAATTAGGATTCCTCTTCAGTCAACACTGTACCCATAGAGTAAACACCAAACCTAGCACAGGTATATTTCCCAAGTTCCCAAGCCTCTACAAAATCATGGACATCCAAAACCACATTATTAATAAAGTGCAACGACTCTTATGACAGTCATACACTAGTTGTAGGATGCTCAATGGAAATTGAAACTTAGATATGAAGCTATGCAACTTTCATGCAATCTATCAGATATACAAATGATGAACCAAGAATTTTACTTTGTAGGCAAAAGCCAAACTTCCTCCATACTGTGAGGGTAGATAGCCCATAATTACTTCCAGCAATTAGCTAACAATTGCACTGGAGATTATTATAATTTATTGACATAGATAATATTGCTTACAGATATACCTTGTAATATAAAAATAAAATACACATACAGGTTTTCATAGGATTACCTTATGATTTTCTGAGGTGTAAAGTTTGACTCCCAGAGATGATTCAAAATAGCCCCTTTCCATGTTGCTCTAAATTTTTTTAACCAATCTGATTTATGCTCAGTCTCTGATGAAAACCCGCAGGACCAACTAACATCAAGTCTAATGTGCTCCGGTTGCTAAATACAAAAGTTGCAAATAATTACCGTTAGATACAGCATGTTTTGCAGAACTAGAAGACACACACTTGAGTGACCTTCAAAGCATATTTTGCAGCAACATAACCTCCAAAAGAATGCTCTAACAAAATGTAAGTTATCCAGATTTTTGGCTTTATGCCACTCAAAAGAATCAATGAACCATGCCTCAGTTTCTGAAGCGTGAATGTACATTCAAAAGAAAGTACAAGTCCATTAGACACATCTCAGCAACAAGCAGTTTAGGTAAAAAGATCAATTCAACTCACATTCAGTGCTTTTGCACGTGAAATCAGGCCTACTTGACCCACCCCATCTGCCGGAAAAAAAAAAGAACTTTTAATTGATGTTAGTGTAAGATTGAACCAGCAGGGTTCACCATTTTGTGCAGCAGCAATCATAACTGGAAATATAATAACTATCATTTCCTAACGGTTATTTACATGTAAGTGAGGGCAAAAGCAACAAAAGAAAAAGAAAGATCTTGCACTCATCTGCATAATCTTAATAACAGTATAGGCACGGGCATATTCATGCAGTTAAAGTGCGTGCTTTCCCTTTCATTTGCATGAAGCGACACAAATCTTGTGGATTACTTGCGTCACTGAAAAACACTTGTAAGGGCAGACACGATGTGCATTGTGGGAAGTAAGTTCTTGGGATTTCTGTTTTTTAAATAGTAATAACCAAGCATTTTATTCTCCCACAATTACATTAGCAAAAATATTATTCACAACATACAATTGATCTAAAAGTGGTAAAAAACTGACAATCAGGACTAAGAACCAACATTCTAGCACATACCAATACCGTGAATTAAAACAACTGTACGTGCAAGACAATTTTCTTTTTTTTTAAAAAAAATACAAGTTAAAAAAAAACAGTGTTATAAACGTTAAATATAGAATTTAAGTAACTATACTCACCCAAGTTGATCAATAGCAATGATGCGAAAGCGACTGGCAAGAGCATCAAAGTTCCTAAAGAAGAAACCTTGAGAAGCAGCATATCCATGGACCATAACAAGAGTGGGAGCATCAGGCAAGCTTTCAAATGTAACAGGGTTGATAAAACTTGGCTGGTCAATCACGGACCTGAACCATCTGATGCTGGAGCCTGGGGGTCCAGACCCTATATTTACCTGCTCTTGAATGTTTGGTGTACTAACTACATCGTCAATCAATAAATAAGTTAATCACCCAAATCTCATGCAAGGAAAACACATTTAGTACATATGCCAGTAAAGCCAAGAAAAAAAAACTGGAATATTATTGGTATGCTAGTCCTGGCAAATGTTGGTCTCAACACTTAATCAATTATTAGCTTATATTTATATTGAAGGTCAAGCAACATTGACTAATGAAAGATACAGATATTATCTCAGTCACTATTTCACAAAAGTAAACCGCTCTGCTTTTGTTGAATTATCATGGAAAAAGAGAAGAGATCCACACAAAATTGCTTATATACATGGCTAGAGCTCATCATTTGGTGACACACCCAATTAATCAAAGTGAGGTAGTTTGGTTAACCAAATAGAACAAAATTACAATTGATAACTAAACCAAAATAATTCAGTTTGGTTCGTTTTAACCAAACTAACCGAAATCATAAACTGTGTTCCCTATTATTGAGGGTTCACTCTTTAGTGTTTACCCTAGTTATACTTAATCTTATTTATGAAATGAAGATATGTTAGCACATATTTGGGAGCTTATTATAATTTGTCACAAAAAATTAAGGTTCTAGCTTGGGACATTGTAAAATATATGCATAATAGATAATGTATCAAGTCTCCTCTTTCACATACATAGACAAAGCATCTTTAATGAATTGAACAAAAGGAACAATCTTATAAACTTTTATTGTATATCATTATCACTAAAGGTATAAGTAGAGAAAATGACGCAAATGAAATTTTCTTCATGTACTGGTTTGTTTGGTTGGTTGGCTTTCGGTTTCAATTGAATTATAAACCGAACCGAAGTAGCACCATATCAAACTTCCAAAATAGGTTTGGTTCGGTCAGGTTGGTCGGAAAACCAAGCCCTGCTTGGCTCTATACATGCGTTAAGACTTTATCTCGGGATTCAATTTATATGCTCGTTTGCAAGTGTTTTTTTTTTGTAAAAAAAATCATAATATTATTTATTTTACTCTAAAAAGTAAAAATCCAATCATCATTCTTAAAAATATAGCTTCCTTCATCAAAAAAGGGATATAATCACAGTTCCATTCGCAAATCGAATATGGCTTCGTCAGATTCATGGTACCATATAAACCGCATGTAATAAATGTTGGATGTTGGATGTATATATATTTATATAATTGTATCATATGCTTTTATTATTAAGGTTTGAGTCTAAATTAAATTTATCTATTAAAGTTAAGGTTAATGTATCATTAATAATTAAAGATAAGTATGGATAAATATGTGTAGATATCAATTTTCGTAATCTCTAATTTATCATGGGTTAAATTAAAATTATGAAAGATAAGGATAAAAATACTGTTATAAGTATAAATATGGTTACGGTCCCCGAATTCGTACAGAGTTTTTTCTTTCTAGTATCCCATCATCCAGAAATTTGGTTTTGAAGAACATATGCAGAATTTAGAAGATCAAAACCTCAAGAAGTCAAGAATCATATTATTTTTATGGATTCAGGTACGCTTCCGCTATTCAATTATATTTACTTGATGATTTAATATGAAAAATAATAAAGTTTTATTGTTTTAACAAGCGGCATAAGAGCCAACTTCATATTAAATCATTGAGGATTAGTTTTTATTTTTGTTTAATTTTCGAAAATTTTTTTTTTTTGGGAGGGCCTCGATCCCAAAACAATACTTGTTTGTATGGAAAATTTATGGTTCGAATTTTCAGTATTTTCTTATTCACCAAAATTAGATGAGGTACTAACTAAAATGGTGTACATCCAATCTTTTATGATTTTCAACTTATTGGAAATACCCCAAATTTTATACCAGTTATTGGGAATACCCCAAATTTTGCATTGTCAGGGTAAGGAAAATATAAGGAATTTGTATATGGGATATTTATTCCCAAATCAAGGTCTTCTTTTGGTAAAATATCAAATGAGGAAAATAAAGTTACAAAAGGTTATAATTTTAGAAATTTTCAAATAAAGATATTTTTATAACCTTTTCAGTTTTATTTTATTTATTTTTGGGATTATAAATTCAAATTATGGTTCTGTTATAATTAATATTTTAGAATTTATTTATAACTACAATATGTTGCCAAAGTAGCCTCTTTTATAGAAATTAATTTATTTTAAAATATTAAGACGGTTGTGGGTTTATGATTCATGTGAATAATAATTGGCCCAAAAGAAGGTTAATATTTGATAGAATTATATATTCATTTGTGGTAATAAATATAAGATGATTATCAAATTTCTATGTGAATAATAAATTGGCCCAAAGGAAGGCTTATTATTTGATAGGATTAATTATCTATATTTGATTACTACACAAAGAGTACCACTTAAAAATTAATATTTCTATCCGAAGACTAAATATTAATATTGTGCTAGGTATCCGTTGATGGGATTAACTATTATTTGAATTATTAATCTTATTTTGTGCATGTTATTTTGTTCTATTTTCAGTTAATCAATCTGCTTCTATAATTTCTGCCAACATCAATTTAGTTCCAATACTTAAAGATAATTTTAAGGATTGGAAAGAAAGCGTAGTGATTATTCTCGGCTGCATGGATCTTGACCTTGCATTAAGGACTGAACAACCTGCTTCTCTTATGGATAAATGTTCCATTGAGGAAAAATGAGGCATTGAGAAGTGGGAACATTTAAATCGCATGAGTCTTATGATCATGAAGCGTGGAATTCCAGAGACCTTCAGAGGTGATGTGTCTGATAAGGTTACTACAACCACTGAGTTTTTTAAAGAAATTGAAAAGCGTTTTGTAAAAAACGATAAGGCTAAAACAAGTACACTTTTGTCGAACTTGATTTCAATGAAATTTAAAGGCAAAACAAACATAAGGGAGTACATCTTAGAGATGTCAAATATTGCTTCAAAAGTAAAAGCACTAAGGTTAGAACTATATGAAGATTTGCTCGTGCATTTAGTTTTAATTTCTCTTCCTGTACAATTCAGTCAATTCAAGGTCATTTACAACTCTCAAAGGGACAAATGAACTCTTAATGAACTCATTTCTTATTGTGTGCAAGAAGAAGAAAGGTTGAAATAAGAATAGGCTGAAAGTGCTCACTTGGCTAATACCTATCAGGACAAAAATAAGAAAAGAAAGAGGGCTAAGGAAGCTGATAATAGGTCTCACAAGCAACAACAAAAGAAAGAAAATCAGGCTTCTTGCTGCTTCTTCTGTGGTAAACCTGGACATATGAAGAAGGAATGCACTAAGTATCACACCTGGCATGTAAAGAAAGGTCAATTTCTTAATTTTTTTTATTCTAAGGTTAATTTAGTTTCAGTACGAATACACACTTGGTGGCTAGATTCGGGTGCTACTACTCACATAAGTGTGTCAATGCAAGGTTGCCTGAGTTGCCGAAAGCCAAATGATGTTGAAAGATTCATCAATGTAGGTGATGACAAATCAGTTATAGTTGAAGTAATAGGGATTTTTAGATTATTATTGAAGACATAATATTATTTAGATTTGAAAGAGACATATGTAGTACTGTCTTTTAGATGGAATTTGGTTTCTATTTCTATATTGGACAAATCTGGTTACTCTTGTTCATTTAGAAATAATAAGTTTAGTTTTTTTCTAAATTCAAATATTGTGGTTACAAGTTCTTTATTTTTTTATGATAATTTATATTTACTTGATACTATTGCATCTTTTAATGAAACTTTGCATTTGGGCTTATGTGGTACGAAACGAAAATTAACCAATGAGAATTCTACTTTACTCTGGCATAAGCGTTTAGGACACATTTCTAAATAAAAAATTGAACGACTTATGTTAAATGGAATTCTTGATTCTCTTAATTTATCGGATTTTCAAGTCTATATTGACTGCGTTAAGGGAAAACAAATAAATATAAGGAGACTAGGTGCCAATAGATCTCCAAGCATCTTAGAACTAATACATACGGACATTTGTGGGTCATTCCCTACGACTTATTAGAATGGTCAACAATATTTTATTACGTTCATAGACGATTATTCTCGTTATGGTTACCTTTGTCTCATTCGTGAGAAGTCTCAAGCATTGGTCGTGTTTAAGGCATATAAAGCTGAAGTTAAGAACCAACTTGACAAAACTATTAAGGCTATCAGATATGACCGTGGTAGTAAATACTATGGCAGATATGATGGCTCAGGTGTACAACGTCCAGGACTATTTGCCAAATTCCTAGAAGAGTGTGGAATCGTCCCATAATACACAATGTCAGGTACTCCTAGCATGAATGATATTGCTGAGAGACGAAACCGAACATTAATAGATATGGTGAGAAGTATGATTGCTCATACTACTTTACCTGATACACTCTGGGGTGAGGCACTAAAGGCAGCAGCATATCTTCTTAATAGAGTACCAACAAAGGCAACAATTAAGACCCCTTATGAATTATGGACTTGAAAAAAAACTCAGTATTAAGCATTTACGCATTTGGGGTTGTCCAGCTGAGGCAAGGCCTAATAGGCCAAATAAAAAAAATTGGACTCAAGAATAGTAAGCAGCTATTTTGTTGGGTACTCTGAACGGTCTAGAGGGTATAAGTTTTATGATCCCACAACAAGATCATTCTTTGAGACGGGAAATGCTTAGTTTTTTTTTAGGATGTTGAGTTTAGATGGGGAAATAAGGTTAGAGAATTTGACTTTGAAGAAGAATCTATTTTTCATCCTATGATTGTTTTTTATAATAATCAGGATCATATTCCTGACGTTGTTCAAGAAACAATACCAGAATTACAAGACAATGTCGAGAATCTCCCTAATTAAGTTATACATGAAGAACAAACTCAAGATAGCAGATATTTAAGTAATCCAGCTCAGGATCATTTTTTGCGTATATTGTTGGAATGTTGGGCAGATATTTAAGTAATCCGGTATTGGATCATTGGACAGCAGCCAAAAGAGTTATGAGGTATCTTCAGAGAATAAAACATTACATGCTTACATATCAAAAGTCGGATCAACTTGACATCATTGGGTATTCTGATTCCGATTTTGCTAGATGTCAAGATAGTCATCGATCCACTTCAGGTTATGTCTACCTGTTTGTTGGAGGAGCTATTTTTTGGAGGAGTGCTAAGTAGACACTCATAACTTCTTCCATCATGGCAGCAGAATTCATAGCTTGTTATGAGGCATCCAATCAGGGAATATGGTTGCGGAATTTTGTCATAGGGTTGCGCATTGTTGATAATATTGAAAGACCACTTAAGTTATTTTGTGACAATCAGTCTGCAGTATTATATTCAAATAACAACATGAGCTCATCTAAATTAAAACATATAGAGATCAAGTTCTTTTTTGTAAAAGAAAGAATTCAGAGTGGTAAAGTTTCTATAGAGCATATTGGTACAAACTTTATGATTGCGAATCAACTTATTAAAAGTTTACCGCCCAAGGTCTTTCATGAGCATTTAGCTTATATGGGTGCTGTATCATTTGATGATATGCTACTTTAGTGGGAGTTTGTATTTGGTTTAAGGTTTACTCTGTTTTTGGTATTTTTGGTGATCTCATAAGGTTGGACTAGTTGAAAATAGGCATGTTTAGATCAAATTATATGTAATTTTCATGCTACACATCCACACTATGTCATTTAATTATATTGATGTATGTGACAAAGGATGGGTTTAGTTACGATAAATGTAATGAAAATCGCATTGATCCTATATTAACATTAAATAATGGACGAAATTATTATTTTAGAATAATAACGTATGTTATTTTGGAGCTCATAAAGTTATATACAATTATTTGTATATATATAGTCCAAGTGGGAAATTGTTGGATGTTGGACGTATATATATGCTTTTATTATTAAGGTTTTGGCCTAAATTAAATTGATTTATTAAAGTTAAGGTTAATGAGCTATTAATAATTAAAGATAAGTATGGATAAATATGTGTAGATACCAATTTTCGTAATCTTTAATTTATGATGGGTTAAATTGAAATTATGAAAGATAAGGATAAAATATGGTTATAAGTATAAATACGGTTATAATCCTCGAATTCGTACAAGAGTTTTTTCTTTCTGGTATCCCATCATTAAGAAATTTGGTTTTGAAGAACCTGTAGAGAATTTGGAAGATCAAAACCTGAAGGAATCAAGAATCATATTGCTTTTATAGATTCAAGTATGCTTCCGCTATTTATTTATATTTACTCGATGATTTGATACGAAAAACAATAAAGTTTTATTTTTTTAACAAAAAATATGATTAAAAATACTAAAATTCAAAATTCTGAAGCCGATTATATAAACTAACAATTGACCAAATAAATGCCTTTGAAATTTGGAAGATAGCATAAAACAGCCCGTAAGATTAGCTCGAACATAATCGCCCACCGAAATCAATAAAACAACTTCCACAACGAATTTTAGAGACTGAGGGGAAAGCGGACGCACCGGACAAGGGAGAGGAGCCTCTTCTCGGTGTTGATGATGTGGGCGGTGGAGGTCGGGATCCAACGAAGGAGTTCGGGCCATCTGG
>JAVDBV010002240.1:0-11499 GCA_032619315.1 Piper longum
AGAGAGAGAGAGAGAGAGAGAGAGAGAGAACAAATTTGTTATTTAATTGGAATTCTAGGGTTATTGAACTTGGTAAAATTCACCGGTGAATTTACTTTTCATATTAGGTTATTGAGGTAGAGGATTCTACCCTTAGAAATTAGGTTCACTGTGAAAATTTTATTAGTATGAAATATACATGCATTTAAAACAAACCCATTTAATAACAAAGTCATTCCACTTAAGCTTGTTAGCTTGCATATATGACTGATAATCAGTTGCCATTTTAAAGGTGGTGCCTTCATCACCAAAACCATGCCCAGAGCTAAAACCCATAATTCAAACCCATTTTACCGATATCCAATAAGAAGTATATTTTCAAAAAATCAAAACAAACATACTAGTGTAGGCTCTTATGCTCACATCAATTAAAGTAAAAATTACTCTTACCTCATATTAATGACCATACCATTAACAATTATAAACTATATGTTGCTCAAATATAATTAATATAACAAGCTTCTCGTACACATATAATTAAACCATTCACCACTATAAACAACATTGCTAATTAACGAAGCAACTTAGTACCAGCCCTAACGAAGCAACTTAGTACCAGCCCATTAATTTCAGTCCTACCCATCAATGTAGAAAAACTCACATAACAATCAACACTAGAACAAAAATATAGATAAAAAATTCAAATTTAATCCACTCTTATTAATAGAAGAGCCCCTAAAAATTGAACTCTGATTAGAAGTATGACATTCAAGCACTCAGAATATAATAATAAAAATAGCAAATTAAATTATTATTAATACTAGGCAAGATATCATGCAATGTGCGACTCATATTATAAATGAACTTTAATTAAATAGATAAATCTTGCAAAATAATAAGATAGAGTATAATAATCTAATAATATATTAGATATTGGTTTTGATTAATCTAATTTTAAAGATAAATCATAATTCAATGAGAAGATATATTATAATAATTTGATTTATTTTTTATTTTTATTGTATTTTGATTGAATAATTCACCTACTTTTAATCAGAGGTCAGTATTGAGTTCCTGTTTTATTAATAAAAGTCGATATCTACTTATTTAATAAGAATTTATCCCTGAATGTAATTTTATCTCAAACATAATTAAGCACTTATAGCACGGTGCATACGTGGAGAAGTGAACTTCAGGATGAGAACAATAATAGTCAAGCTGTATCTCTTAATATGTGGGATTTGTCATCTTGAAAAAAATATTGTTCTTAGTAGAGGTGTCATAACATCTTAACATTTAATTAATCATGAACTATACCTACATAAGAAGTAAGATTGACCATTATCTTCTCTGATACTAATATTTGTATGTGCCGAACATGTTTAGCAGCTAAGAATTAAGTAAAAATATTTATCAACACATGAAGGATGAAAAGATATAGAGGGCAAGAAAGAAGTCCTAATTATTTTGCTCTTATGGGTTAAGTTCATAGTTTAAAAACTAGGGATTTAGGCTTAACTCAGCACGCTATAGAGAGGGGTCAACTAAGAGTCTATTCCAAGCTGTCTCGGAGTTATTTATATTATTTTTTCAATTAAGTAAATAAAATGTTATATAAAATAGGCATTTATTGATTTTTGGCATAACATTTGATTTATATTACTTTAAAATATTGATTTAGCTAAATTACGAGAAAACTTAATTGTTTTAATGGCTTTTGTTGCTTGACTCTAAGAGAATCATAAAATTTGTCATAGGGAGCCATCCGTAGAATTTAACTCAAAAAGTCAAATAGTGAAGTTGACTCTAAGAGTTTTCTAAGTCAAATAAGAATTTTAAACCTATGCTTAAATTTGTTTGGCCTTATAATTCAAAGTGGTAATCAAGAAGTAGGAGCCATTGAAATATGAATGATAATAATCAGCTAGCTGTAAGGTCTTTGTAAGATCCAATGAACAAGTAAAATACATAGACGACAACATCCATTAATTACTAAAATATCAAATCTGTCATTAAAGGTATTAATCAATTAAATATGTAGTGATTTGCTTAAAGCTGATCGAGTCCTACAACTATATTAGTTGTAAGACCTTACAACAGATTGCCACTCTTCAAAAATATGCATGAAGACACTCAATTAATAGATCACCCATCACCCACTAAAAATTGCATATCAACTCCCCCTTTGCTTCCTCCTTCCACTAGACATTGGTAGGTGTGCCTATTGGGTCGGGTACTTGTGAAATCCAACTCGACTAAACCCTAAAGGTAAGGTTTTAGGTAATTAATAATAGGGTTTAGTTTGACAATAATGATTACCCGGTTACAAATTGTCGGATTTCGTAATAGATTAAAGAGTACCCGATACTTGATACCCGTTTTTTATACTATAATTTTAATCATAAAGATTAGTACTTCATTAACTTTGAAAACTAATATTTATGAATTAAATTATCAAATATCCTATTTGTATTTTAAAATATTTTTTCACTTTAACTTTATAAAACATGCATTATTATTATTGTATAGTTTGTAATTTTTTTTTACAAGCAATGTAGTTTAAATAGTTATATGGGTACCCGTTTAATAAATGACCGGGTTTGATTTTGGCTTATTCGGGTTTGGCTTTGTCTTAATGGTAAATAGTTGGGTTTGGTTAATACCCATTTAATAAAAGATCGGGTTTGATTTTGCCTTAATCAAATTTGATTTTGCCTTAATGGTAAATTGTTGAGTTTGGTTTATAAATTTAACTTAAATAATGAGTTTGGTTTAGTCAATACCTAACTAAGCCCGACTAATAGGCACTCCAAGACATTGAACGACCACCATTCTTCATCTCTAACTTTATCTATTGTTCCGTGAAATATAAATGGGCCTTCTACCGGGACCCAGATTAATCTAGATATATATCAAGAATGGAGATCGTATAGAAAAGAGTGATGTTATGACCTACTGAAACATTCATTGACTTATTAATGAGTCCATGAATTGTGCTTACATGGTAATTTCGTTCAACCAATTAAATAAAAATTGGGAAAAAGTGGTAAAAATTTTTAGTGGTACAAAAAGTATTTCAGTACTACAAATAACGTGACATTTCTCCATTTTTTCTCCACATCATTTTTAACCATGGAAAAAATAATTATAAATATTTTCAATATTTAGAAATATGTGAAGGTAAAATATGTTTATTTTCTAACTTTTGTCCATTCCAAAAATGCTCTTCAATCATAAACCATGGAGAAAAGTGGTGTGCATAAAAGTTTCTCCACATTTTTTTGGCATGACAAATACTTACCTCTAAAAAATTCTAAGTATAGAAATAAACATACGTTTTTTCTCTATTGTAAAGATTGGCGTGAAGAATACACTTTTCTCCACTACATTGTTTTGAAATGTAGAAAGAATGAATTTTTTTATAGTGTTTCCCCGTAGAAAAATACTGAATTTTACAAGTGTAGCTAGCACCGCAACCTCTCCTCTTTTCTTCCTACCCTGAACTAAGTCATCTTACATATATTAAGTTCTAAAACATATGAATCTACATAATTTATAAGCACTATTCATAATATGTACTGATGTGGAAATTATAACGCAAGTGTACGAGCCAAATCAAGTAATAAAAATGATAAGAAAGTATCATCCCACGAGAAATTAGTAGTAGAAATTATCAATGACCAAAACTAATTTAATTAATTATACGTATATGGAAACAAATTCAAAGAGTGAGTTAATTCTAAAATGTAATATTTAAATTAACTATTAACTTTAAGATGACAAACTTAGGAATTTCAATTTCACGTAATGGTCTATATGATTAAAGTTATAAATTTTATCTATGAATTACACATTTAGATTATTAACCACAGGAATTAATTATTCATGATAATCTCTCGATTCAACCTAAACTTACCGCTTACACCCATATTCTATATCTCTATGAAATTTTATATGCAAAATGATATTTTAAATTTTGCCCTTAATAGTTACCTAAGACATGAGTATATCTCTATCCCAAATGTGAATCACCCAAAACAGATGAACAAAGACTATTTTATTCAAAAAAAATCTAATCTTTCTATCTCTACACAAGATCAAATCCCTAGATCTAACAATAGATAGCTAGTTTAATGACAGCATTAAGAACGGAATGAAATAGATGATCCAAAAACACAAACGCATAGATGATCCATGCATTAGGTGTCACTGAAAATCCTAGAAAAGAATTTACTCCATAAAATATTCGATTAAACTCAAAAAATTAATATGTGATATAAAAGACATCATTTAGTTACAAAGAAAACTAAATGGAAATAAGAAAAACTCTTTTCGAGAAATCTTCTTCTTCTGATCTAACTTCTTTGTTGTCCCTTCTCGTCTTTCGTGTCGTCGCTTGGCTGTCTAGAGTTGTTTTCTCTCTTTTTTTAAAACCCTAATCATGTTTATAAAGGATCCACCCAAATATTATAAGTGGGTCCACCAGGATCTCAAAAAATATTAGGAAAACAGTTTTCCCACCGCCAGCACTCAAGCACTCTAAATCGAGACGCTCGAGCGCTCAGCTCTTGGCCATAACATTTTCTTAACAAAAAGGCCAGCGCTCGAGTGCACTAAATTCCAGTGCTCGAGCACTCTACTCTTGGCTACAGTTTCTAGGTTACGCTTTTTGGCCCGATTTGGCCCTAAATTCATTCCAGATCGATCGTCTTCTAACTCTTATAACTTGTTAGAACAACATTAATTAGCACTTTTTACACCAAAATCACAATGATTTCTCCAGTTATTACTAATGTCTAATAGACTCTTAAACTAATAAAATTGAAGTATAAACGACTTGAAACATGACAAAAATCAACATGAAATGCAAGAATAATAACTCTTTTACAGAGTTATAATGTACCCTTATCCATGATCCATATAAAATCCGAAATCATAACATCAAACATAAATTTAAAACTTAACATAATTTTAAAGACCTAGTCCAAATACAAACTGATGAGCCTAAGTAATATATTCAAAGTGGTTAACCCAATTTCTTTAAAAAAAGAGTAAATCCATACTAATATACAACATCTTATCCCATTAAGTATTTAATGTATGAACCAGCCCAAGTATAATATGATCTTCTGAAGTTAATCTCGTCAAAGTGGTTAATCTAAATTGAAGTTCTATATACACCCTACTAATATATTATAGATGGATATTTGATACGGAACTAATTTTATTGGATCTTACAATCCATTCATCTTTTAAGAAATTTCATCCTCGATATTCTTTTTCAACCCCCCAACTCACTTGGATGCAAATTACCATGAGACTTTAATCGCTAAAGAATATGACACATTATCCATCTCTGCCTTTCCTTCATTTGTCTTAGTATCCAACTCACTTGACAACTTAAAGTGTCCTCTTAGAGCTGTAGTTACTGGTTTTGTCTTATCCATGTTAAATCTTTTCAGCACCTTCTCAATATACCCTTCTTGAGATAACCACAACTTCTTTCTTTTCCTATCTCAGGTAATTTGCTTCCTGAGAAATTATTTTGTATCGCCTATGTCTTTCATAAAAAACCTTCCTGCTAATTTCTTCTTGAGATCATTGATTTTCTTCATTCTCGATCTTGTTAAAAGTATATCATCTACATATAAAGTATGAATAAGAAAATCCTCATACTTAAACTTTTGTACATATACACAACAATGTGCATTATACCTTACAAACCCAGCCTCTAACATGAAATTGTGGAATTTCAAGTATTATTGCCTTGGTGATTGTCTCTATCTACATAAACTTCTTTTGAGTCGGCATACAATTTATTTTCTTACTTTTAACTTCAAATCTCTATGTCTATTGCATATAAATTTCTTCCTCCAAATCACCATGAAGGAATACAGTCTTCATATCAAGTTGCTCTAAATGCAAATCATCCACAACCACTATACTCAATATTATTTAGATTGAAGTCATTTTAATAACTAGGGCAAAGATATCATTAAAATCAATAACTTTCTTCTGACTGAATGCCTTTACCACAAGTCTAGCCTTGAACCTCGGTGTCCCATCAACTTCATGCTTAACCATGTATACCCACTTATTCTACAGTCTTGTTTGGGCTCTTCATCAAATCCCACTTGTGATTCTCTTCCAAAGAAGTTATCTTATCACCCATGGCTTGCTCCACTTATGACGAAGTTTATCCTACATAGCTTCTTGGTAACACTTTGGTTTACCTACATCAGTATATAAAACATATTATAAGTGTAGACAAAGTCTTTGCACTTGGTTCCTCATAGGAGTCCTCCTCAACTGTGAAACATCCTCCTTTGATGATGAACTAGAACCATCAAATACAACAAGTGGCTCTTCATCACCTTCAGTCTCATCTGAAACTTCTTGTTCAACTTCTTCTTGAACTTCTTTTCACTTTTCAGATAATGGTATTTACTTATCCATCATCCTGTTCATCAAGTTCAATATAATCTCTCCATTTTTGTCTCATTCTTTTCATCTACTCAGTATTTGCACATGCAAGCCTCATTGAATAACACATCTTAGCTTCAAAATACCTTATTATGCTCATAATCTTCACCATATCCAATGAATGCACATTTTTTGGATTTATAATCCATTTTTTTTCTCATCTCCTCATCCACATGTGCCTATGCTATGCAATCAAACACCTTCAGAAAAGAATAGTTCACAGTTTTACTAGGCTACATTTCCTTTGGAATATTACCATCTAAAGTACTTGATGGACTCTTGTTGATTGGATAGGCTATCGTATCCATAGCGGCTCCACAAAGTTGTAGTGGGAGACCAGCATAAATACTCATGCTGTGAACTCGCTCCATAATGGTCCTATTCATCCTTTCAACGACTCCATTCTGCTGCAATGTTCTGGGCATAGTCTTTACTCTTCTAATCCCATGAATATAACAATAATCATCAAATTCTTTATTGCAATACTCACCACCATTATTTGACAAGAGATGTAACATCCCAATTTTTTTCAATCTAGTGGCAGAATGAAGTACGATGTTGAAAATTCATACGGTTAATAATTTAACTACTCTTGTACAAACTTCACAGAAGTGGATTTCAAAAGTAGAGGCCGGAACCACTCAATGTCCTATAAAAATCATACATACATAATCATATATACTGTGTCAGTACACACAATGGCACTATGTGCAACCCGGACAACTAAACGGAGCATACAACATGTCATAAACATATACATGTACCGGAATCTAATTGAAGATAACATGACCGCATCGTACATAACAATATACATGTACCAGAAACTAGTCGATGGTAACATGTCCGTATCGTACATAACCATACACATGTACTGGAATCTAGTTGACTATAACATGCTTGCATCATAACTTACTACTAATAGAATCATACAGAAAAACACACATACACATACATATAAGTGTTGGTGTATGGGCCAACATGGTCACCTATGATCACTAAATCAAACTAGAAATATAGTAATATAGAGAAGCACACATACGCATACATATAAATATTGGTGTATGGGCCAACATGGTAACCCATGGTCACTCAATCAAACTAGAAATCTAGTAACAACTTAATATAAGAAAATATGCCCTTCAAAATATGGTTGACGCACAGGTATGCCAACGTGCAACCAACTTTAGTGGCAAACTCCAACAAACTTTGAACCAACAACCATGTTGAAAAATTTAACAAAGGTGGTTATTTCACCCCTAGTTCTTTCTTTCTAGGTTGAGAAGGATATGTTTATATAGTTTGGTGTGTGAAAAAAAAAGAAATTAAAGGTCATTATAAATTATTCATTAATACATACACATTCTATAATAACAAAATACGAAAAGACAATAATAAGTTTACACATTTCGTAATAACGAAATACGAAAGACAATAAATAAAGCTTATTGAAAACAATCCATAAATATTATTAAATTAAATTAATTTAATAGTATTTAAGATTCATTTTGAAATAAAATAAATACTAATTTTTCAGGTTTTACAATGTTTTTCCTGTAACATCCCAATTTTTTTCAGTCTGATGGCAGACTGAAGTGCGATGTTTAAAATTCATAATGTTAATAATATAACTACCATCGTACAAACTTCACAGAAGTAGATTTCAAAAGCATAGGCCTGAACCACTCAACAGCCAACTAAAATTAGACACACATACATAACATATATACTATGTCATATCACACAATTACACCACGTGTAGCCAGGACAACTCATTGGAGCATAAAATATGTCATAAGCATGTACCAGAATCTAGTCTATAAATGTGCTAGAATCTAGTCGACAGTAACATGCCTACATCATATATAATATATACATGTAATGGAATCTAGTCAACAGTAACATATCTACATCAAACATAACCATATATATATGTACAGGAAACTAGTCGACGGTAATATGTATCGGAATCTAGTCAACGGTAATATACCCGTATCATACATAACTATACACATGTACCAAAATCCAGTCGACGGTAACATACTCGTATCATACATAACCATAAAAATGTATCGAAATTTATTTGACGGTAACAAGCAAGCATCATACATAACTATAAACATGTAACAAAATTTAGTCAACGATAACATACTCGCATCATAACTTACTGCTAGTAGGATCATACAGAAAAAAACACATTCGCATACATATAAGTGTTGGTGTATGGGCCAATATGGTAAACTATGACTACTAAATCAAACTAGAACTTTAGAAATGCAGGTCCCGTAAGAACTAGGTTGTCTGAATAGGATTCAAACACACCACAACTACGCTATACTCGTGACAGACATGATTCTAAACCTAACTAGACTCGACTCATAATAAAATCAATAAATAAGAGTCGGGACAGCGTAGTGTGCAGCTAGGCAGTGCTGAGCGGCGAGGAGACTAAGAATGTGCCTTACACATACATATCATACACACGTACAATGCATGAAGGTCTAGACGTGCAACTCCATCGAGATCGCAACCGAACCAAAACTAAAACTTCCAAGTGAAAAGTCCAAGTTTTACACCCGGCATTGGAGGGATTGAATAAAACACTACAAGCGCCATCCTACTTTTAAAATGTGATTAAACTTGACACATAATGAACCCAACAGAAAACAAGCAAAGGGAGTCCTATAGACCTAGATGATTAGAGCTATGTGTCCTAGATCGGTGAGCTCACCTTGCATAACCTCGCACAAAGATGGAACAAAAATAGGGCTTCGATTACATTAGCACCCACATTTTTGTTGGAAAAGTCCAAATTTAGGATTTAATTAAACGGACTTCACCGGACAACTTTTTTGGACAGGCCAAATGGTATCCAAATGGGCCAAAATTTGGACCCGCACACCCTAACATGCTTAGGATTGGCACAAAATTTACCAGGTGCTGGCCCATGAGCCAACATGGTAAACAACGCCCACTAGTGTCTAGTTAAGGTGCTGAGAACAGTGTTCTTCATATGCACACCAATTTTTAAGTTGGAGACTCCAAATCTGCCTCCGTAAATGCATAACGTTAGTTAACTCTTTGGGCTTGGACCTTATAAAAGTTCAAGTCCAAACAAGGATTTAGGCCTGAGTTGACTCAGGAAGGAATGGCATTTGGCAAGTCAAGTTTGGAACTGACTAGATCTAATGAGCTTGGGAAATCATAACGCAAGTTCTGCAGAGCCAATGGCCCTCAAATTTTAGGGAAATGTTGCTGGGACAAACCCAAAGGTAGAGGTGAAATTTTATGAAATTGCACTACCAATAAGCAAGGTGTTTGGATTTTACATCCACAGCTAAAGAACTATGTTTTCACCCTACTTCCTACACATTCTAAAAAACCAGATTAACTATCCCTATAAATGATTTTTAATTGTTACAAAAATATACATGTTTCTAGTAGACACATAATGAGTCCTTGTGTAATTTTACACATTTTATTAACATTTTTAATATGCTTATCACGGAGCATAATCTCAAAACATGGCATAGCACATCGCAACACGACAAGAACATCACACAGTTAGGGGATTTGTTCAAGCCTTAAGGTGATTTTCTTAGTGTGATATTTTTATAAAAGCAAGCCAACATGCAAAACTATAAATGTAAAAAAGATGAATATCAAAAGTATCTTACATCAGGGTGTAAATATTTGGGGAAACAGACTGCTAGGTCATAGTGACCATAAAAGCAACCACTTTTCATCAAGTTTGGCACCCATGCATGCTCATACATACCATAAATAACAAAATGATATTGTGAGATCCCTTAACTTAGTCCTACATCTAATATCTACTGGGATAAGATCCGGTTTATAAAAGAGAATGAACTATAGATCTTTAACTTGGTTAACCACTTTTAAAGAAATGACTTAGGCCCATTACATTGCACTTTGGGCTTGGTCGTTACAGAAGCCCATTACGTTGCACTTTGGGCTGGGGTCATTCAGATATCATAAAAGTTGTAGTTCCTTTCTTGAGTGCAACAAGGCAAAGAGCAAATGTAAAACTAAAAAATATATCATGAGATATGCTTTTTATACCAAAATAATGCATAGATCTACACAACTATCGTGTAAAAATCACATCTTTCTTAAGTAAACATGAAAATAAGATGATTTTAAAACTAAATCATTCCAAGCACTAAGATATGCATGAGAAAAATACCAGAAAAATGTAAACAAACACACATACTTACAAATAGAACCGAACAACAAAAATAGAAGGTGAAAATATCAGATTTTTACCACAAGGGGAACAAATGGGAGGTCTCTTGGGGCTTTCTACCCAAAGACCTATCACCCTAGGGGCTAGGCTTGGCTTGGATAGGCCTAGGAGAGGCTGGGAATTGTTGGAGAAGTAGAGGAAAGGCAAGGGAGGAAGGGAGGGTCAGAAGGAATGAAGCCAAAGGTGTTGTCGCAAGGGCACTAGAAGGGCGCACTTAGACCCACAGGTTGGCACCGTCGCACCGCAAGTCCCAGTGGGGGTAGGATCGTCTGAAAGGGGTCCAAACATGCAAAGAACACACACACTAGACTCGCGAGGGACTCGGTCCTAATGTCTAATTAGACTCAATTCGACCGAATTATAAAAATGGTTGAACATGTAACGTCCAAGGGGGTACCAAAGCCGAAGGAAACTAGGGATAGGCAAACACATGTCGTATTATACTCGAACCACGACAAGAAGGGTCAAACCCAAATAACCTTATCCGAGTAAAAACTGAACCAAGTCGAAAACTTTGTAACAAATGGCTCATATTTTAAAATTATACTCTATATATGCTTGCATTATAATACGTGAGAAATTAAGATTTATAAATGGCCGAAAAAATGTAAAAGAATGAAGCAATATAAATATAATAATTAAATTTCTAAAATATACTCAATTTGTTAGTAGACCAATAGATAAGATGCAATGGTGATGACCACTAAATTTTTTCGAACCGTTTACAAGTGGGTTCCTATGTTCTCAAGTTCTCACTATATCAATTATATATA
>JAVDBV010002240.1:11519-23645 GCA_032619315.1 Piper longum
AACAAACATAAAGATTGTTATTATTACTATAAAAGATAATATTGTACTTGTCACAACCCAAACCCAAAGTGAAAACTAATGGGTCTAAGTCATCTCTTCAAAAATGATTAACCGAAGTTAAAGATATATAATTCATTCTTACTTGTAAATAAGATTTTACCTCAATAGATATTAGATGTAGGACTAAATTGAGGCATCTCATATTCCACCCACTTTAAGAAATTTTGTCTTCCAAATTCATACACTTGCCCATTGCTAGCCCTAGCCTATGTCCTTCTCTAGCCCATGATCAGTGGCATAACCAACGTCTATAGTTCAACCTACCATCCAAGTAGAATCAGGTTGATATGATACTATCTGTAACAACTTGGTCTAATTAGTGTAACATAATAAGCCTAAATCATCTTTTTTAAAAATAGTTAACTATGTTAAAGATCTATAGTCAATTCTTACTTATAAATACGATCTTACTCCAGTAATTATTAAATGTTGGACTAAGCTGAGGGATCTCATTGCATTAAACTATTAAATTTTCCTGGAATATCATAAACTATCATCACTTAAAATTTATTTAAATTAATAATTTTATCTACCTCGTGCAGCGGACATGCTCCTTGTTGTATATAGTGTGAAAGCCAACCTTAAAAACTGTGTTAAATGATGGGGCCTCTTTAAACACAAATTAGTTTCATAAGCCTCTTTAAGGAATTTCGACGATGAAATTTTGTAAATGTAGGTGGAATGTAAAACCCCAATTAGTCAGTCCCATGTGAAATATCAATTAGGATAATATTCAGTACATTAGTGGGGATGGTACTTACAATCTTCAATTTCGGTGGACCATTTTTGAAAAAAATGACTACGCCCATGAATTTACACTCACGAAGGTCATTATATAGATGCACACTTAAGAAACTTGGTTGAAGATTCTTTTTTTGTATTAATTCATTATTGCTCCAGCAACATTGGTTTCTTTGACCATAGTTTTTTATGTATCAACTCATAATAGGTTAAACAACATTGGTTTCTTTGACAATAATTTTCTAGGTAGACATGGCAATGGGCTATGTAGATCCCTTCCTTAGTTTTGTGTGCGAAGGCCTCAAATGGGCACAAAAGCACATTGGCTATGCCACAAACGTGAAAAGTGAGATTAAAAAATTAAAAGAAGAGAGGGACAAACTAAACAATGTGTACGCAGATGTTGATGGTAAAGTTGACATAGCACATGAAAGATGTCAACCTGTGAAAGAACAAGTTGTTGGATGGCAAAGCAGAGTCCGAGACTTCAAAGAAAAGGTCGCTGTTGATTTCGAACTGCCATTGAACTGTAGTTGTACTGTTCGCTGCCCAAATTGTTGGACTAGATACAAGCTCGGGAAAAGAGTAGTTCTTGAACATAAAGAAGATGTTTCAAAGCTAATCAATGAAGGAAAAGAGTACTCCAATGGCACAGTGGTTGATCCAGACCTTCCTTCCCCAATTGAGACGAATATAAGGTCTATACAAGAGGAGGCCCAAAGACTCTGGGATCTAGAAGCAGACATTAATTCCAAGGTCGAGGCTACTAAGAGGGGGCGCATGTTGCTCCCTAAACGTCAAGTTGAAGGGTGGTTTAAGCGAGTTTCCGAGCACAAACAGGATGTGAGTGCTATCCAGAAAGACTTTGAAGAGATGGAAAATTCTGATAATCATATAAAATCGCGTTGGGTGCAGTTGAGTCAAAGAGCGGAGAACCTGTTAAAGGAAATGAAAGAACTCATATCTGAAGGATGATCTTTTGAAGATGTGGCGGATCCATCTCATCCGATAATTGTGGTTGAACAATCTAAACTTCCCACCATTGGGCAAGATGAAGTTTATGATAGGGTGTTAAGCCACATTAGAAATGGGCAAGTGGCAAGAATTGGCATACATGGGATGGGAGGCGTTGGCAAAACAACACTTTTGAAGAGAATTAACAATTCTTTTACAGAAAGTGATTTTGAGCTCATCATTTGGGTCACCGTTTCCAAGGACTGCACAATTGGTGAAATTCAACAAAGTATTATGAAGAGGTGTGGGATGGATGGCAAAAATTACAAACCACATGAGATGGAAAGCAAAATACGGGATTTTCTTAAACGCAAAAGATACGTGTTATTGCTAGATGATGTATGGGAACGAGGTGAAATCCATGATTTTCATCACCAGACGTTCCAAAGACGTCTGCGATAGAATGGAAGCTGAAAAAGTTGAAGTCGGTTGTTTGAATCCCGAAAAAGCATGGGAGTTATTTATGGCAACAGTCGGGAAAGCCATCCTCGTATCCGATCCTAAGATACGGGAGTTGGCCGAGCAAATATGCCAATATTGTGATGGCCTACCGTTAGCACTTGAAGTGATTGGGACGGCCATGAGCACAAAATATGATGTTTCCGAGTGGAGAGATGCCAAAAACACTCTTGAAAAACACGCACCCGGATTTGAAGACAGTGAAGAAAAACTATTTTCCCGTTTGAAGCTTAGTTATGATAGCCTAAAGAACGATACCATAAGGGAATGTTTCTGTTATTGTGAGTTGTTCCGTGAAGATTATGAAATCCCCACATTTGACCTTGTTTGGTGTTGGATAGGGGAGGGGCTGTTTGATGACGAATGCGACAACATTGATGCTGCTTGGGACAAGGGATACACAATCATCCGACAATTAATAAAAGCCAGTTTGCTGAAAGAAGTTGAAGGTGGAAAAGATGACATTGTCTCAACCATGAATAGAATGACCGACTTTTGGCATGTTGCAATGCATGATGTTCTCCATGATATGGCTTTATGGATCAGAAAGGATGAATTTAAAATCCCCAAAGGAAGATCTGGATTTGGAAAAATCAGTGGGAAGGAAGCTAGGTTGGGCCTGACAACATTTGGAGAGGACGATTCAATGGAAAGACGAAAGCAAGAACTATTACAATTCGGTAAATCAGCTCCTAACCTCTCCACATTGATAACGACAGTCGAAGGTGCGACACTTTTGACAGATGATATGCTTGAAGCTATGAACAAATTGAGGGTCTTGCATGTCTATGGATGGTATGACTGTGTATTGCCACGTTCAATCGGGAGATTAAGGGATCTTCGTTGTCTCATTCTAGATCGAAATGTTACCCTTGCATCACCTGAGGTGTTGGCAGAGTTGGGAAGCTTAAGGATATTGTACATGAGTATTCTGGATGAATTATCTTTCGAAGGAGTAATCTCTAGGCTATCGAAATTGCAAGCCCTAATCCTGAGGGGATACTTTTCAAATGAAAGCGTAGGGATAAGCGTTAGTGAACTTGAGAGCCTCCCATGTTTAGAGGATCTCCAACTATGCATAAACACCACATCCTTTTTGAAGGAATTAGCCCACTCTCCTAAGCTGACCAGGTGTGTTTCCAATTTGCAGATTCGAAGGACGGATATAAGTTGTTTTCGGATTGTACAGGAGGTAGGGAGCATGGACAGGCTTAAATTGCTCTGGTTAAATGAGAGTGAAATGACAGAGGTTGCAGTAATAGAGGAAGAAGGGTGCAAACCCAACACTCTTTGTAATCTCAAACTCCTTTTCCTGTGGTATTTGGATAAATTGAAAGAATTCCAGGTGTCTACGGAGATCAAAAACTCACTTCAATACCTGAAGATAATTTGCATCATGAATTGCAACAGATTGAGATTTGCCTACCTGGGTTGGCCTCTACCACAACTAGAATTTCTTGCGATCACAGAATGCAGTGAATTGGAAGAGATTTTCAAGATTTCAGGAGGATCGGGTATTGTTTTTTCTGAATTGCGGATGATCTATGCGGAACAATGTCCTATTCTCAAAATGATTTGCATCGATGCTCTCTGCTTCCCTAGTCTTCAGATATTGAACGTCAGAAATTGTGACCAACTGAAAAGACTGCCGAGGGGTGTAACCCAAGCAAGTAAAGAGTCTCTGAAAGAGATAAGAGGGAGCCAAAGATGGTGGGATGCATTAACGTGGGATTCATAGGAGGATAGGATCTCACTCCTTCCATTATTCAAGTCCTTTGGCAATATTGATTACGATTCAAAGGAGGATAATATTGAGGGCAATATTGGTGATGATTCAGAGGAGGATATTGGTGATGATTTACAGGATAATAACGGTGTTGAATCAGAGGAGGACAATATTGGTGATGATCATTCAGAAGAGGATATTTGAAGTTTATGCTCCCATCAATCCTGTTTGCTCTTATCATTAATATTATTTTATTCAGGAATTCAGAATTTTTGGAGGCAACTACTGCATTGCTTCTTTATTTATTGTTTATTGATGCACTGGAAATCTCTAAAACTGTGTACAAATACGTGGTTGAATGACTTTAGTTCTGATTCCATTCAAACGTGATGTGATAATAGAGGCATTTATTTGTTGGTATTTTCTTTGATATTTATGAAAAGATAAATAATAAATAACCATTGAATCACCACTTGCAATTAAAAAAGTAGGAGAATAGCTTAGAAATAAGTGATTTGGATATAAGATTGCCCAAAGTCTACATGCACTTGCCTACCTACGACTTGTCCACCATTACTTCTCCCATCCAAGACCTTGTCGAAGATTTTCTTTTCCAAAGATAATAGTGACTATTATTGATACAAAGTTAAATATTTTTTAAAAAAAAACCAATCTACTTGGTAAGTACTGAGAGACAAAATAACTTCCCCCAAAAAATAGAGAGTGAGAGAGAGAGAGAGAGAGAATAATAATTATTGTAGACAATTTTGTCATTTTTTTGCCTCAGGGTTAAAGAGAAAATAATTTCTTTTGTAATCCAGAATTTATAAAAGCCACCCAATTTCTGTTTAATGTTCTTGGCATCTTCCATATTTTGCATGGGAAATGGTGAGTAAAACCCTTCATGTTGTTCATGTCCTGTTACTTTATAAAAGCCACCAAGTTAAGTTAGATGTTTATGCCATAAGTGCAAAGGCATAACTTTCTCTTTTTTATTTGAAACCAAACTGATATTCTTCCCTGGTAGACCAGTTTTATTGTTATTACATAGCTCATAGGTCTTACATAAAACAACGTAAATAAATAGATAATAACCAAAATTATCCCCCAAAAGAGTGGTGGAAGGCGTGGATAACTACTTGGTTATTCTTGCTCTGATTGTTCCACCTTTGGGTGCTTTGGCTCTGGTCCATCATCTTCATGATTAACGGAACAATTTTTTATCTTGTCTATCTTGTCCAAGCCTAAAAGAGAGGCGTGCTTGCTTGTGATCTGAAGCCCAGCTCTTACCTTTGGACCCGCAAGTATTACCAAGTAATGCAGAGACTTGTGAATAATTAACCAAAAATGAAAGAAAGAAAAAATAATCAACATTGATTCAAAACTCAAAGATGTATATAAAGAACTATTAAAAGGCACAAGAAATAAACGAAAAAGACACAGACTTCGAGCTTTCGTTCTTTGGCTAGGATAGCAGTTCCCGAATGATCGGGTGACTGCTGCTTTATTGGATGATTTATTACCTGCATAAAAAAAATAGAATAGCATAAGCATCACCATTTTATCTCAGCTAGGACGCAAGCCAGAAGCATAGAATTGGCAGCACCAATTGATTTACAAAAATATTCTGCACTTAGTATTTTGGAAAAGAACTTTAACAAACTATTAACAAATAACGTAGCTGTGCACATTAGCAAACCACCATCTGCAACTGATTGAACAGCAGAGTCCAAAAACAGAGAATGAGTTCCATATGAATCAAGATCAACCTGTTGAAAACTTCAGTAAATGTGAACTAATGCAGTGTTAAGCAAACAAGTTAATTTAATCAACCATTTGCTAATCATGACCACCAAAAATGTACCACGTCAAATTCTTTTTGGTGGGTTAGCATATAAACTCGTGAATCAGCAAGATCAGGCTCCACTTTAGAAGACACTACTGAGCCATTGAATTTTATGTTCCTCCTTCTACAGATACTGCATAGGATCTATAGTCTTTTCATCAAAGTGAAGATAATTATAAAAAAAATCATCAAGAAATAAATCTTACCCAGTTACCTTTATCATTATCTACTGCTATGACTTGACCAACTCCTTCAACTTCGCGTGCAGACCTAGTGGCTCGCAAGCCGGAAGCAGCTAAAGCCTGAACATGGATTGCCCAAATGATCGAAACTTTCCAATTTGTAGCGATTCAAGGACTATTGATTGCGCGGTGGAGGTGGGACTTGGTCGGCGTTGGAGACGAAAGATGAAGCTGATGTGCACAAAAACCCTACCATTTTCAATGGTGTTAAGAAACCACCCACGGGGGGTTAGCCAAAGTCTGTCATTTGAACCTGCAAATTTGAATAGTGAATCTACAAGCAGAAAAAAACGTTACTAGTCCGTTAATCACATTATATACCGCTTCACTTATATAAAAGTGATTTTGAGCCTAAAATACAAACGATAAAGATTAATATGAAATTTATAACTTAATAAATATAATCTCATTCACAATATACTAATCATAAAATACAATTCATACTATCAATCTACTTTAATAGTATAAATTAGATTCGCACTCTCACTATCCCCCCCCCCCCCATCCGTTTCCAAGACGGACTTGGCGACATGGACTTGGAGACGGGCGTCCAACTGACCATTTTCTAGATATATTATGTGGTTCAACTGTTTTTATAAGGGCAAATAGGGTTATTCATCTATTCATGGAGAGAGCAAATTTGAGTTTTGCTTACCTCAAATTTGGCTCCAATGTCTCCGAGTTCAAATCAAGCTATTAAATATACAGCTGCTTCAAATTCGAGTCGAGTTATTAAATAATCAAGTTACCTTAAGTTTGACTTGAGTTTAAGTTGAATTAATATATGTTTTTATAGTTTATGAGTAATAAAAGTAAAAATATTATTTTTTTAAAAAAAATCTATATGGATTGAGTACGTCGCCTTTAAAAATTCATAATTCCAACATCACGAACCAAAAAATTCTGAAATTTGTTTGAAGGAAACTAGACTCTTAAAGGAATCACACCATTCAAAGTATTGTAGTGAGAGTTATAATTTTTCAAAATCATGGATAAATCTAGAAAAATCTAAAACGTGGTATATATACAAGATATTTCTTTTGGACAAACAGTTTATGTCAAGCTTATAGTCCAATGGAAAAATTATGATTATATTATAGAGAGAAGATACTTTCTTAATGGAAAGCAGTTGTTAAAGAATCCGTTTAGAAAGGTTTGTTCGGTCTAAATGAAGAAACAAGTTGTTACGTAAACAGACAAATGGAAAAATTTATGGCAAATAAATTGGACACGGTCATATGTGGACCAATTTCATATCACCAACAAGGTGTCCGTTACGAAATAATATGAGGCTATATGTTAATCTAAGTGGAGCCGAACATGTTTAAAGTGCTTTTGTACATAAATTGCACTACGGGTCAATTTTGGTCAATAACACAGTCTCTGTTCGTCTTAGAAAGGTATTCGTAGATTGTGTAGAGTAAATATGAGTGTTAGTTTCTTAGACAATCAAGGGCTTCAGTAAATAGATATAAGTTCATTCATATTTTTTCCTACATGGGTACGGTAGTGGGAATTTAGATTTAAGACAGGTAAGAGGTATATAATGACATCAATGGGACTCTCTCTCTCCCAAATCACAACGCACATCCTCCTCTTTTCCACTTCCTTGGCTGCAACGTCCATGCCTCTCCCTCCTCTCTTCCTTTCTTCCTTGGTGGAGAAAATGCTTTCCGACCACCCTTCCTTCTTCATGTTGCGAGTTTAAATCATATTCTCCCCAGTTTTTAAAGAAATGAGAACTAGGGTTTGTGTTATAAAGAAAATCAATGAGGTTAATGGTTGGTAATATAAACCTATATCTTAATTTCATGGAGTTCATGCATACATATCATGCATCTTCATATTTTATTGATTGTTAAATCGATTATGAATGAATTGCTTGTAAGTTTATGCTTTTATTCATGTTTCATGTAGGAACAACATAGAATTATTATTAAAAACTAAGAGGATGATCTATGATTGACTTTTATGTCATGTTTTGATGTTTAAACAAGAGTTTATCATGATAATTATACAAATCATAAGATAAAATAATGAATTAAGATTGTTTGTATGTTTCGATTGAGTTTATGAATTGTATGTAGGTTACCCATTTAATAAGAACCATGAAAAGGAAAGCAAACCATAATGGATTAAAAACCTGTAAAATCATAATTTTGTGCTCATAAAACTCGGAAACCCAAACTTTATTTCACTCAAATCGGATAAAAATCAGATGATGAACAATAAAAACAAAACAGGTCTTTGCCCTACTGCAACAGTGCTGGCAAAAAGGAAAAAAAGGCTTGAGGCTGAGTGATGCGGCGCCCTAAGTAAGGGGAGCTGAGCACTACGATGCTGAAATCCCAATTCCCTATTTTAAATAGTTATAACTTTTCTTTAGAACTCAGATTATTCGAACCATTTTTTTGAGTTATGACCATCGGGGAGATAAGTATTTCGAAAGTCGGGGGTTTAACTTCATGTTTTTATTGATTTTATGCTTCAATTATGCTAAGTTTGTAACTAGATAATCACTGTATGATGATTGTATGATGTTGTATACATGTTATGAATTGTTTGCATGTAGAATGAGCATCATGTCCATATCATGTTATGTCATATCATGTAGGTATGAGTAAGCTAGTCTAGGTGTTAATATAGTCATATTTGTTTGTCCAGACTAGGAGTTGAGCAACCGTGCAATCAGAAGCTCGCAACTTCTCAGCAATCCAGATCGGTTTAGTCTTATTTAAGGAGTTTTATGATCCCTTTTATGCCGATATTTAGACGGATTAATTGTTGATTAAATATTTTTTCTAACACATTATCATATTATAGTTACAAGTAATCATGATATAAAGTAATCATGTTATCAAGTAATCAAGTTATCAAAATATAAATACCAAGTTTAACATATAATTGTCAAATGTTATGTCGAAGCACAAGGCCTATATCTAACAACAAGTTTTCATGATGTTTTATTTAAATTCACGATAGTTTAGTAGACGTACTACACCATAGACTGGTGTATCTCCCTTGAGGAAGGACTAAAGTCCATGCTGTATGACTATTGTCTTGACGGCATTAACGATCACTAGTGGTTTATTCATGTGATCACATGGGACTTGTGGTGGCCACCACATTTCTTAAATTGAGTTAAGATGCAATAACTCTTAGGAGGTACTTATGTGCCAAAATTATCAGGAATCAAGGCTATCTAAGAGCTAAGACAAACACATAGATTTTATTTAATGTGTTTTCATGTTTTATTCATGTCATTCATGTTCAGTATTAAACTCAATATTCATGTTTCAGTCTAGTTAATTTACCAAGGCTTACATGTAAGTCACATGAGTGATTAACTCAACTATATTTTCATGTTGTGTGTTAATTACATTAATCTACTAGGACTTACCGTTAATTCACATAAGTAGCATTAAGTAGTAAATAAATTATCAATATCATTAAATCAGTTACATGCTATTTAGTATATCAGTTATCATGCGATGTACAAGTACATGTTCACAGTTAACTTACCGAGGCTATATGTAAGTCACATGAGTAATTAGTTGTCATATGGTGTGCAATTATATTAATCTACTAAGGCTTATAAATAGGTCACATGAGTAGTGTTAATCCGTTTATTAGATAATTAGTTAACTAGTTATGATGTTTATGTTCAGTTTTATTCAGCTATCATGTTAAAGTTCAGTTATAGAAAAGTACACGTTATTTAGCTTGAGTTCAAGTAAAATTATTTTTACACCTTGATTTCAGTTCACCTAAGAATTGAATAAAAAATATTACAATCGAGTCGAGTTATATCTAAAGCTGCTAATCTATAAGACTCGATTAATAATATAGATCGAAATAACGTGCGTAATGTCTTGAGAATGGAAAACATTACTAAATATACGTTAAAACACATCAAATATAAATAAAAGTATGAAAAAAGTAACTGCATTGAGTTCAAATGTGTGTAGCATTTATCTATCCTTCCACCAAAGCCGACTCAAGAACACAAGACCTACATATACAATATAAAAAAAATGTCAGTAATGAATGATACTGGTCCAAAATATAACTATATCAAACTGGTCATTAAAAATAACTCTTATGTGAAGAAAATTATTTTTATA
Source organism: Piper longum (assembly GCA_032619315.1). Lineage (NCBI taxonomy): Eukaryota > Viridiplantae > Streptophyta > Magnoliopsida > Piperales > Piperaceae > Piper > Piper longum. The sequence goes on from JAVDBV010002240.1 coordinate 21,732, forward strand.
TCTTCTGGTGAATTCTCTGAAGGGCATCTAGTAGGGACCCATCGGGCTAGAGACCCGATAGCATCCTGAGCTGACTCATCTAATGATGTCTCTCTCAGTATTTTCTCATTTTTTTGATCTTTGAGGACTACTAATATATCCTAAGCCCTCTCCTTCTCTCTGTATTTCTCCTAGCCCTGGGCACAAACACTGAGTACTCTCAAGCAGTCTCCTTAAGTACCCTTTGAACCACATGTCCAGATGTGCTCTATATTAAACAGTACTCGTAAACCTCTAGGTTTCTCCGGGTGTGATGAAACTCAAAACTTGGAGTTGTTAGGATCCCTTAGGAATAGAACAACCTTCTCACTAATCCAGAGCCTGTTATGACTAGCACGTACTCCACTCATAGTACATGCAAGTCGATTTCACCATCTCTCGTCTCACTAAAAACTCGATAAATTTATACATAGGCCTGAGAAAGGAATTATATCCATAGACCTGAAGGCAACTTATGGTGGATCTTATTGTCGAAATCAAACTCAAGGGATCTCATCCTCGAGGGTTAATAATCGCAGAATTAAAATACGTCTAATGGACCGTGTTAAGTGGGGTTCAATAAAAATAGTCACTATACACATCATACGATTGAAAAATCAAATTAACGATAGAACATAGCGATAAAAACTGAGAAGAGTCCTAACAAATCTTTGGTTCAAGCTCTAAACGTGACATCTCATCTACGACGAGCTCAGACTTTCAAACCTACATCAAAACCCACTCGTAAGTAAAATACTTACATCTCTATATGACGCATACTCGTAGTGTGTGCTCTCATCATAAATACATCATAATAAACAAAATAGTCCTAAACAAACCTACAACTAAACATTCATCACATAAATTGAGACATAATAAAGAAAATGACTAATAACAAAATAATAAATAAATGAATAACACAACTCATTGATAGATAGATAAATAATAAATACGTGAAAATAAATAACATTCTAATCACAAAATAATAATATAATTATACAACATAAATGCACGACTAAGCACAAGTAAATATCACATATAATCTGTAAAACCCACGATTTGAGTTAGGGTTTTATATTTACAACCAGTCGGTTCAACCGTTATTTTCGAGTCGAGTATGTTTCAGAACACGTGTACTGAGCCGACGCCAGTTGCGTGTATGAGTTCCGAGGGGTCATGTGTACCCAAGTATATGATGATAACGTCATGAATACAACAGAAAAGAATGAGTTATCAGAATATATTAGACTATGCAGTCCAGTTTTTTTTTTATGTAGTTTGATTGTAGAATTAGTTTTAAGCCGTTTACCGCGTTAGGACGCGTTATGGGCAGCTTGGGTAGGTTGATAGTTATAGAGCATGTCATTCTGATGTTTTGGTGTTATTTTATTTTATCGGATTTTTCCCGATTTTTCTAGATTTGTCTTAGATTTTATTACGAATAAATAATTATTTTGACTCGAGACGGAGTCGAGTCAAGTTTTATTTATGACTATGCCATCAGTTCATTTTCTTTACCCCCGACACCCTTCTCTTTCAAAACCCTAGCGCCGCCCCCCATGTGTGGCTGCCGCCGACGCTGTCGTCGCCGCCCGGCCGCCGACCGACGCTGCTCCACCCCACGACGCCTCCGCCGTGCCTCCCCGACGAGCCCCGGCCCCGGTCCGGCCGCCACGACGCCGAAATCACGGCCACAAGCGCCGCGGCCGCGATGCAATCGCATGCCGATTTCAGCGCCGGCGACCGCCGCCGATGCCATCCACTGGCTGGCTCGGCCTCCTTGACCACCCAGCGACCATCCCCGACCGGAATCGGAGCCGATCGCCGCCCAGGCCGGCTAAATCGAGTCACGCACCGGCCGCGCCTGTTTTCTCCATTTTCCGGCGAGCCGCTGCC
>JAVDBV010002241.1:0-10898 GCA_032619315.1 Piper longum
CAGTTGCTAAAAGATTGGATTTGCTAGAATTCACGGGAATTTGCTGGATTTTTCTCGAATTCTTCCGGCCGAACCCGATTGTACTTCTAACACTACTAGGTGCCGAGTCCCAAATAGCGGGACAAACCCTAGTCATCATAGATCACCAACGACGCAATGTATAATTAATTTCAACCTAATTATTTAAAATTAATTATTATTAGCACAACATACTAGAATTTAATTGATTGACATGGTAATTAATTTAATTGTAAATAAAATGAATTTGTATGATTTGAATTGTATTGAAATAAATTTTAATAAACTAATTAAGTAAATTAAGTATGAATTGTTGATTAAATAAAACGTAGCCTAGAAAATTTTGATGTGGATTGATGTGAGTGTTTTGATTGAGTATGTTAGTTAGGATGTGTGAATGCATCATAATGGGTGTTAACTTTTAGTTTTGATGTATAAGTACATAATAGGAATTTGATGCCTACATGTTGGATAAGATTGGAGCTTCTACTAAGTCCGTTTAAGACTCACTTTTGGTTTGAATCCTTCACTCTATCATGATTTTTTTTAACAAGTAAGCGGACGTGTTGAATGGTAGATTTATCGTATCCCACTTCATACAGGTCATTTAATCATATCAATTTTCAGATTAATAACCTTCAAGGATGAGATCATTCAAGTTTGTTTTTGAAATTTCAGAAATAGATCATGATGCCTTTGAGTCTAGTGTATTATAATCTCTACCCAAGACTTATGTATATATAGTTTTCTCGAATTTTCCTATAAGATGTGAGATAAGAAAAAGTCAGCTCACGTGTGCCGCAAGCGGGCACGTGCCAGTCAAAGTGGGCTTTGGATTGGTGAACGGGTTGTTCTATTCTCGAGGGATCTTGACAACGTATCTTTGAATTCCTCAAACTCGAAGAAGTGTATAGGATTACGAGTACTGGAATACAGTGCATGTCTAGACTTATGGATTAAAAGAGTATTGAAGGTGCTTCCCTAAGTGTACTTGGCCTCTATGCTCAGGGTCCGAAGTGATACGGAGGATGTAGAGGGTTTTATGATAATTAATTTTTTTTGTACAATGAATAGTTTGAAAATGCTAAGACATCTCACAAGTCAGAATGAGACGCTATCGAGCCAAAGCCGATGGTTCTTGATTAATGCCTTTATGAGAGTTTTTACTGTAGAAGCATATGAATAATTTCATTCAACAAGAGAGTCAATTCTCATATGCTAATTTGATTATTAATTATTTCTAGACCAGTAACACTCGTTACTAACATTTTTATATTATATATGTAAATGAGAACCAGAATGACGAGCACTATCGGGAGTACGAAGGAGCAGCGATGTATCATTCATATATGTATTTGACATATAGAATGAATGACAGTGTGGTGTGATGAACTATTGTTAATGGTTATGGATATGTATGCGCGCGCGTGTGTGTGTGTGCCAGAACATTGTATTGTAGGAATGTTGTGAGAAAACAACGAAATGTTTTGTTATGTGATTATAATTATGAATAGAATTGAAAAGGCTGAGCAATTAAATCCAGGTCGGCTTAACTGAATTAAGTAGATTAACGAACGGTTCAGTCTCTGTAGCATTTCCCGTTCGATTCCCAAGTGAACTGAATTCAGGCGTTAGACTACTGGGGTGTATATAATTATTTCATTTTTTACTGAAGAATTTGAGTTTTTGACTAACGTTCTCAACTTTTGAATTATATATAGAAGCTTTTGTCTTTTGTATATTATGAGATTTAGAAGGGAGGTTACTTAACATTAGCACATGCTGATATTAAAAAATAAATAAATTAGAGTAAATTTAGTTGTTTGTGTAAAATTATGGTCATACAAAGTAAGATGGCATGTCATGTATGACCGGTTTTTGAAATAAGACTCTAATTTTATAAATAGACATTCATTGAATAATAAGATAGACTACGATGATACGAACTTTAATAAAAAATTGAATGAGAAGATAAATTATAAGAATTTGATTTATTTTAAATTTTTGTTGTATCTTGATCGGTCAAATTCTGTTCTTTTTGTTACAATGCTTTTATTAATAAGATTAGATGTATATTCAAACTAAATAAAATTGTCAGCAATTTCTCATTGTTCGCAGCTAACGAATTAGGAGTATCAATACAAGCTTATATTGATTTATTTCAATAAAAAATATAATTTTGAAAAAACAAAACAGGGCAAGTTTTTAATCTTTCTTCATGGGCAAAGGATAAACATATTGTTAAAAAATAGTGTGAAGAGCGAGACAAAATAGAAAGAAGGGCGATGAAAGAAAAGAAATGATTCAGTTCCCCTCAAATTCTGGGGCAAGATCTTAACAAAATGGAGGAAATGATGAAACATGTCGAAGGCAGAGACAAAGAAGAGGCGTTTAAGGGATCTGCAACATCCCCAACGGTCCTGTCTCTCATCATTCATTTCTACCGACCATCCATTTTCATCTTTCCCCCCGTCGTTAAATATGCCTCCCCTGTAAGTCAAACCTTACTTAACTCTTATATGCCTAACATTTATGTTCAGAGCCCAATATTTGTAATCCACCCTCCAGCACTAGCATGGCCATCCGACGGATGGCCAGAGATACCTTTAGGGTTTAGAATCAATAACCCTTTCAACTTAAGAGTAAGGTTTTAGGGTTTAGAATTTATTGTATCCCTGGTTTCGAAATTCAAGCAAATAATTACAAACAATTATTGATGTATGATATAAATAGTACACCATAGAGATATATTATGTGATCAAAATGTCTCATCCTGCTTTGAAAAGAAAAAAAAACACAAGTATCACATCCTTGTCTAACAGTAGTATAGCATTGTACCATATGCATTTCCGCTATCTAAGATTAACGGCACCATGAATTCTTTCACTAATTTTAAAAATGATGGCTATCATGTCCCAAATTCATACACTTATAGATGATCACATGGAGCCATTTGCAGCACAAGGTACCAAATCTTAATAAACCCTTTAAGATCGAGTTCGAAACTAACCACATTCACCAGTAATATGGTTGGCACTGAGGGCCTAAGCTTTGAACTGACTGAATTGTGAAAGGAAGAAAACTAATATTCCACCTCATAACAATTGACCAAATGATGGATATTTAGTAATATCAATATGATCAAGTGACCAAGGCATCTTACGTTCAATTCATCTCCTATTTATTTTAAGAAATCCACCACGTATTGATCCAAAATTCCTGTCAATACAAAAAAAAAAAATCCTAGTAGTTAATGTCATATATAACATACTGCATGTGATATAAAATATGGCTTCCTCTTTTGCTTAGAATTAAGGCATGTTATGCGCAGTGGTTCTAGTTTCGCTTTTTATTCATCCTTTTTTGTCTGTGGTTATAACTTGCTTTAGTCTCTGTCAGTTTTCCAACAAAGAAAAGGCTGGGCAGGAATGCTTTCGGTGGAGAACTTGCCGTCCATTAAGGATACACTTGCTCCTTCCCACGCTTGAACAAGATGGTTTCAACGAGCTATGCTTGCCCTGCCTCGTCCATCCCTCACCCCCATAACCCATTTTCCCCAACAAATTATAGAAAAAATTAGTATTAACTTGTGCTAACACTTATCAAAGTTTACAAAGAGGGTTAGCTGATGAAGCCAATTTTACGTAATTTGGAAAAAAATATAACTATTTTGATTAAAATATATAATTACCAAATTTAATCTAATTCAATAAATTTATATTGTTAAATAAGCTCGAGTTAACATTGAGTGATAGCAAAATCTATCAGCTACTTGTGAAAATTCTCCCACAGTAATTAATAAGAGTAAGGAATGCTTAGATCTGTAAAAAATTGTTTTTTAGCCTTTTAAAGTGGTAAATTCTTTTGGAAAGAGCAAGGTTTATTTGTTGTTTTGGGAGCTTTCCAAAATGCTAAGTAATTTTAGAATAAACCCAAGACTCCCATCCTCTTGCGATTTTTTACCCTGTCAGCGACCAAGGCCTATCTTCTTACTGTTGTCTACCCTCCTATCTAACCTCACTTGTAGGAGTTGATGCTGTCTAGCCAACCCCAATTAAAGTTGATGGGCACCTTTAAACCACTCGAATAGCCCTCTAATTTGGTTCTCTAAAAGCAATTAGATTGCGAGCATCGTCATACCGAGGTCATGGTGACGCAGGGCGAGGCTCGCGTCGTTGGTAACATAGCTCAAGAAGGTTCAATATTTAGAAGCTTCGGAGGAATGTGGTCGTAAGACTGATGAACAAGGGCATATTGGATGGTTGAGGGCCAACCGCCACTAACGGTGAACTGTGATGATCTCTGTACACTGTAAACCATAGTCCCATTTGCCTTGATTTCTGCCGGCAACTGTTCTCATGGTTTTCTCTTTCCCTCACCAACCTAATACTCTCTACTTATCCGAGTTCCGACTACTGCTAAAGCTTTGCAGTATGATACCTAATGAAAGCATGGATTAGTAGCTAGCTTTTCCTAATCGCCCAAAACTAGCTCGTAATTCACCCTGGAAACTTGTCTCCATTCTAATTCAAAGGTTTCGACTTCCAGTTCGAAAAATAATAAGCTCGGCAAGGTTTTAATGCTTTTGTTTGTTATAAGTCACCAATCAATATTAAGTTAAAAAAATCAGATTATAATGTGTCTTTTTTTTTTCCATGTCAGCAACCCAACCAAAATCTCATAAATCATAAATATAAACATATATTAACTGGGTCAGCAATATCAGAGATGTTCAAGTGCGAGGACGTGCCACCCGTTCACAAAACAAACCCAATCTAATGTTAGATCGAGAATGACAGCCACTTAGCTTAAACCGAGAGATCTGTGTTGGTTAACAGAGAAGAAAAGGCTCTTACTTCATCATTTGCCAGGCAATTTGGGCTAATGTTTCGTTTACCATCGGGATAATATTATATATATATATATATATATAATTTACACAAAAAATCATATTATAATAAAGAGCATTGTCTTTAATGGTTAAATTGATTCATGTGAAGCTTCGAGCCCGATCAAGCCTTCACATAGGTATAATTGATAATTCTCTTTAATTTTTTTTAAAATTTCATCTTTAAATGACTTTTTATTTTTTAAAGATGGCCATTAGGGTGTCTACCTTCAAAATTTTAAATTTATTAAATTTTAATTAAGTTTAATAATAAATCTTAAGATTTATTTTATTAAACAATATACTTTTTTACGTATAAATAAGAGAATGTAACATGAAAAGTTGCATAATTAAAATCAGTAAATCATAAATGACTTAATATTAAAATTGTGAAAATGATGAATAATAAATTATTAGGAGGAGATGATAATAGTTCTTACAAGAAATGACCTTTTTTAGTTGAAATTCTTACCAATTTTGTGTGATACATACTCTTGTAAAATTTTCAATAGTGAATATTTCATATACTGTTAATATAATACTTAAATCTAGTTAGATGCAATTGGACTCAGATTAACCGATCATACCACATATCATTTAAAATTTTGGTATGATCACGATATTTAAAACTATGCTTCCACCCCACCCCAAGTTTTAGCCTTTATCTATAAATTTTTTATTTAATAAATCCAAAAAAACGCAAAAAAATGCTTTATGCCTTCACTGGATTTTGCCCTGTGCACCTGTTGCACTGAAAATCTTACCTTCTAACAATATCAATGTGAGCAATTTTACTAATGTAGGCAATCTTGTTTAAGAAAAAACTAAAATAATTATTAAATTATTAATAAATATCAAGATTGCAAAATATATTAATTATCCTAAAGCGATGGCTGGCTGATATTTGCTCTTTTGAAGGGCAACTTCTCATTCATTGGATAGAAAAAATCACAAAGATTTCATGATATCTTGTTGAACCTGTTCTAAGAAACAATGGACGTTAGAAAGAGATAAAATAGTTAACTAATCTTTTAAAAAATTATTCAAGCAGATGAAAAGGATCAACAAATACAAAAGGGCAGAAGGTGTGGCTGCATCAACTTTTATTTCTCGTTAGTATAATTAAAGTCACAGTCATCACTAAACAATCAGCCTTCCCCAATTAGTTCATAACTTTCCCACTGAAGTAATTTTTAAACTAAGTTGTCGAGCAAAAATCACAAATATTTATTACAGGAAATATGCTATGCCATGAAGACGAGTTAAGCAGAAATGTACTTTCTGGTCAATAATTAGTGTACATGTCATCAGTGCATTGTTTAAAAATGGAAAAAGACATCAAGTCGGTTAAGAACTGGTCTTACAGTATCAGATAAATGTTAAAAATAATTCATGAATTTCTTTGTGATGATGCATTGGCCATCTCAAAATCTTGCTTAAGGTTCTCGCTCACTCCTTTCAGCTTTTTGAGACTAGATTGCTGATGCATTTTGGAAAACAAATAAGAAATTTATCAATAAGAATAAAAAGCCATTACAGATAAAATCATTACAATAGATATCTAAAATCTAAAATGCCTAGCAACCAAAAGACAAAGTCCAGAGAAACTAGTAAATTCAGGCTAAAGCACTATTTAACGAGCTTATAATTTGACGGTGTCATAGTGTCATTTTGTTCTGGTTTTGAAAAAAATATATATCAATGTGCACACAATATCTTAAGAGAGCTAAAAGAAGGTAAATGAGATGTCAATCACGCACAATTTGGCTGCTTTCGCGCACAAGCGCATTCTCTGTGTGAAGGAAAAGAGCCTTCCAATGATGAGCAAGATCAGATTCCAGTGTGGATGATTGCTTTAAGTTGTTCACACCGTTAACGGGTTTTTCCAACATTCCATGACCATAAGTTCTTCCAATCAAATTCCGAACCTGTTTTATGCTCCTTTTTACTTCTGGAAGAACCCACCAAAAGATGTAAGACCAAGAATAAAAACAACATCAAACGATTATTGCACATATATTGCAAACCATAATTCAATACATTCAAAAGATACAACACTTAATCCTTACCAGTTAGACGGCCTTTAAAATCTTGATAATGAAGCTCTGACAGCACAGAAGAAGCTGTGGCAAGAGAGCACTAATTAAACATGTTTCAAATCATAGCACATAATTTGAAGCAAACTTAAATCTAACCTTTTTGGCTTAAAATGTAATAAAATATTACATTAAACTGCATAGGCATTAGAACATGGGTTTGTATATACCTTTCAGACAGATGGAGCAGGAGCAGTTCTTGATGGACTTCAAACCTATATTTGCAGAATCTAAGCCGTGATCAGCACAAAGTTTATCTTCATCACGTTCGCTTGCCTCTGGCTTCAAAAGACCAAAATTTATGGTCCGACAATCTGGAGCTCTTGATTGAATCAAATCAGTGAACACCTCATTACATATATCTGTTCCACAGTTCACCGCACTCTCTTGAGAGTCAACGAACTGAAAATTGATATCATTTGAAGTGAGAGATTGGGCAGATGATACTATATTTAAGCCCTCCTCATTTTTCACTGAAACATCAAATCCTAACTTTGCAAGCGAAGGATCAGTTCCGGCAAAAATTTCAATTGAAGGTAAATCAATAGGCTCAGAGCCATCTGTCATAGCAGTAGGCAAGACATCATAAGTTTTTTGGTAGTTTATAGGCACAGAAACACTTGCGTTGCAGCCATCTTTTGAGCCATCCCCTTCTGTAGTTCTTGAGGCAAAATCATTCTTCTCAATATTCAATGAAGTGATAGCATCATCAAGTTGAGCAGGAATATGACTAGGACACGACACCTCGTTCATCTGCGCATCCTTGACATCATCACTCGCAAAATCAGCGGCTTGGTGAGGCTGGATAACATCAAATGTGCGAAATTCCGCGCAAGTACCATCAGACATTTCTTCAGAAGGCATAGACTTTGGTTGTCCTCCATCTTTCTTCTTGGCGTCCAGACCTCTTCTAATTCGTAAAATATCGGTTCCATCAACACCAATTCGAACTCTCTTCTCGTGTCCATTCCCCTTCGCAGATCCAACACAGCCAGAATCAAACTGGGGACCTCGTTTGCCAATCCGATTCGTTACATCCCCCAAAGGAATCCGCACTCCAAGCCACACACTTGCTGCTCCTTTTCTTGGAAAAAAGGAATTTTCCTTCCCCTTACCACCATTCGCATCCAAACAACCCGCAGATTGGCCACTCTGGCTCATGATTCCACAAACCCCCCAACTCTATGCGCCATTTCCGTCCGTAAAACCACCGATCGAAAATCGAACACAAACGCATATATTTAATAACGGAAACATATAAAAAAAGGCTAGAAAAACCAGGAACCACGATGCAAGGTTCAAAAAATTAAGAGCTTGAACTCAAATCGCTTTGATCAAAGAAGGTACAAATTGAGAAGCGGAAAAAAAATTCAAGCAAAACACACTGGTAAGAAGAAGGCGGAAGGGAGGAATGCTGACCTCGCACAAGAAGCGGTGATCGGAAATGGTTGGCGGCGGCGATCGGGGATCAGAGAAAGCGAGAAGAGGGATTGTTCCAGAAGAGGAAGGAGGAGACGTTGGCTTTGGGATTGGGTTGGTTTGAATTGCCCGCGCGCGGGCCCATTAATGGGCGGGTCTCGCTTGACTTTACCGAACAGAATATTTGGGCCTAGTTGGTTCGGATTTAAAAAAATACAAAATAAATAAAGTTGGGCCTGGTGAGGGCCCAGCAAATAACGGGCATACTCAAAATCAGGCCCAAATATGGTGGTCGGCGGCCGAGTAGCAGAATTGGGCTCGACCACCAGATCTCGACACCCAACGGTTGGGCCATGCACCTCTCCCGTAGGCCCACATCTACATGCGGTGCCGTTTTATACGAGTCCAAATTTCCGGGGGCAGCCATCAGTAAATTCAGGCATTATTGTTAAAATATGCTACTATTGTTATACCGCTTTTTTTTATAATTTTTGTTACATTCTTTTATCCTCTCGCCCTCGTCTAACGTCACTTTTTTTTTCTAATAAAAAAATAATAACATCACAAGACAAACGAGTCACAGTCACAATGTTTCCCATGTTTCCTAAACTGCAATGGTCAACCGGCATGAAAATAAAAAATATTAATTTCTTGAATGTTTGACTAAATAGATGTCACATTATCATGAGAAATTCAATGCACCTCACGTTTGATCATTTTTATTTTTATTTTTTGGTCATTACGTTGAACGAAGAGTTTTCTACTAAATTGATTATATCCACTTGGTCAAATTATATTACAAATATTGTCAACGTTGATCAATAATCGAATTTTGATATCTAGGCCCATGTTTTTTTTTTCAAGTCAATGCCCATTTCCCTTCCCTAGTTGCTCGATGATCAGTTGCGTCTAAGGGTGAGTAGAGTTTAGTAAGAACTGAAAATTGAATTATAAATTTAATTCACTAAATAATAATATAATTTTCATTAAAGAATAAAAAAATATATTTTTTTTATAACTTATTAGATAATTTTATTATTCGGTTACCAAATCGACCAAACTAAAAGATTTCGATTTGGTTCAATTTAGTGTTGCAAGTAATTCAATTCAATTTAGGTTATGAAATATGGCCGCTTCGGCTTATTTAGTATGGTCGGATCAAATGCTCAATCCTATTTGGGTCAATAGGATACATTCCTAATTGTGTCAATATAATATGGTTTACAAATGATATACTAGATTGGTTAGAACCGACCTGTAACACCCAGATTCGGCTCACCCGTGAATCGACCCAGGAATACTACTGGCGATCGAACCGTTCGATAATCTATTAGATTCGGTTAAGCTGACCCGGATCTACTCTCAGCGTCTTAAGATGAAGATATGATTCGCTATATGCATGGGTAAGTGCACAAAATCCTAATAGGACACTACATGGATGACATGTAAATTAATTCACACACATCAACACAGTTGCGATGAAAAAAAAATTCTAAATAAAAACGGATAAAACCTCCCCTAAAAATGCAATTAGGGGCCACCCTGTCAAACAATATATACAACTATATATAGACATATCAATAATTTCATTCATAAAATGTAATCTACTGTCTCAAGCTTGGGTCTCAGCCCACGTGTACATTCTTTCCACAATCAACGTCATGTCATCGAGTCATTTCATTCAATCATTAGCATATTATCATCTTTTAATATTTTCTCAAGTTAACTTCAACGTAAATAAATCATAAACACAATATTAAACATTCAATCATTAAAACATGTGTGTGCAAAAGACCTCACTGCTCCTCCGTCCAGGTTGACATTTCCATCTCGTATTCATCACCTACATATAGTACAAAACTGTTGGTAACGAGCGTTACCCGTCTGGAAAATAACTAATATCAAACTGGCACAAGAGAGCTAACCCTCATGTTGAATAAAAACCATATACTTCCTCAATAACTCTCACAAGGGCACTAATGGCAGTCGTCACCCTCGAGCGGCAGCATCCCCTATCCATCTCATTTTCTTTCCTTAGTCATCTCATCTATTGCGTCTTACATCAAATCTCATTCTCATTCATATAAGCCTTCTACGTCCTCCATATTACTCCCGGCCTTGAGCCGAAGGCCGAGTACTCTCAGGCAGTCGCCGTTAGACATGCGCTATACTAAACAGTACCCATAAACCTCCACGTTCTCCGGGTGTGAGGAACTCAAACGCAGAGTTACCAGGATCTCTCGGGATAAAGTGGGTCCTCCCCAACATCAACGCGAAGATGCACACATGCTTTATCTGAAGCCATGGCCGCCTGTAACACCCCGACTCGGCTCACCCGTGAACCGACCCGAAAATGCTACCGGCGATCGAACCGTTCGATAATCTACTAGATTCGGTTAAGCCGACCCAGATCTACTCTCGGCGTCTTAAGATGAAAACCACTTATGCCCTCTATTCATTATTCACATCATGGTATT
>JAVDBV010002242.1:0-11775 GCA_032619315.1 Piper longum
AAAAAGTTAGGTTGAAATGCTAAGTACATGTACTGTAAAGTGAGCAAAGAGTAACAGATGCAACGACTCTATACAGAACCAACAGAGCAAGAATATAAAAAGCTCACCATTAGGAACGAATCCACAGCTCTTCAATGGACAATGGTTTTGCATTTCTAGCATGACCCGGATGTGCCTTCGGAGGAGGCGCAAGTACTGTTATTGGAAGCATCCATTCACCTTTTTCTCTTCCCTCCACAAGAAGAGGATGTTCATGCCTACAGCAGGATGTAGAGGTTACATAACAATGGTTGAAATTCCGTCAATGTAATTTGAATTTGAGATTAGTCCGTTAGTCATTTGCTGATTTTAGCTATTTGTCAGCACGTTAGTTTCTACTTTTCAAATTGAACTGTAACTGCTGTCTGTAAATAGATACTGTAAAGTAATCGTTGGATTACCTACTTGGCTACCAGCTTCTCCTACACATTATCTTCTCAACCATCTCTCTCTTTCACTTTTACGACTTCCCACTGTTTTTATTATTGGTTGAGCTACTACTTCAGCAATAACATACAATTTTTTCCTGCTAATGAAGCATGTAGAATATGATATGATCATAATTGGTTAATTAGTACCTGGTCCAGTCAACATTTTTGGGAGTGGTAAAAAATTCAAAACGAAGAGCCCAACAGACGGAAACACGGGGAGTTGTAAAGGACATTGGCCCATCCACAGGAATGGAAAAGAGAAAGCTCGTCTGCAATATATCTGCAACCACCTCATGATAGTCGCTCTGAATCTAGATTTTGGATGAAATGAGATAAATGCAGTAAGAACTTGATAAAATGTCATATAATTAAGGCTAAAAAAAATCAACCAGCATATAGTCAAAATTATACACATCTGCAAAGCTTGTATATTCGAATACAGCTAATTTCATGAGATTTGCATGCATCATAATATACATTATGCACCTTTGTAATTGTGGGACTACTTTTGCGGGAATGATGGAGATAAGACGGGCTGATGGTTTCTGAAGTCTCCAGAGTTACTGACACCTGGCAGTGTTACAAAAAAATCTTATTGAGAAACTTACAACAGTTAGGACTATGTCATATTATTTGGCAATTCAAACATGTCAGCGGAACCAATATGGACCATAAGACAGTGGCATCTAAAAATATGACAAATATAAGCTAAACTATGCACAAGAGTCACCTCAAGGCATCTTCTTGTACCTTCTTCATGAAAAAACGTGAGAGTACCACCAATCTATAACCAAATACATAAATCCAAATCAGACGGACAAGTGGACAGACACCATTAACAGGTAATTTTCTACAATATTAACAGGTAATTTTCTCGCACATGAATCAGTAATATTGATCCTTAAAAAAGATGATAACATTCAATTAGTTCTCACTCACCATGTCACTGAAATAATATGTCGAATCTGAATTTTTAGGCGAAAATCTTAGTAATACTTGGTCATCCATCCTAATGTTGTAAGACCTTCCTCTAACAAAGCCTTCTGCTGCAGATAATTTTGCACCAAATAAGTTGAATACAAAGGGTAACTAAAAATATTAACTTCACAAAATGAAAAGAAAATAAATCACAATCATTATATATACCACTAGGCTGATCGATGATGGAAAAATCATGTAGAAATAAAGAAAAAAATGGGCAAAAATTTACATGGAAGATCCACGACTCCTGGTGTAACAGACACTGCACCGCCATTACCGATAGAATCACTCGAAATAATACTTAGCTGGCCTATAGAGGATCCGGTTGACAAAAGGTTAAGCTTTCTGTCTGATGATACCAAATCTGTTTGCGAAAGCCAGTTCAAATACACGAGGATCCTATTGGAGAACAGCATATTCTAGTCCCAGAAGATCGAGACAAAATATGAACCAATCAGGAAGGAAAGTATGTTTTACCTCCATATGGATTATGTAAGACATCACCTTCAGACGATTGAGGAACTGCTGTATATGAAGAAAAGCTAAGGCGCTCCCAAGATAGAAGTGATGTATCTTTATTGCGAGGTTTTGGCGCATGAGTCATCAGCGAAACAGAACTTCCAAAAGGTTGATCAAGATTTCCCCTAGAAGGGTTGTAAGATGAGACTGATGAAACTTCATCCCTAAAGCTGTCATAGCCATTTTCATTAGCATCTTCTTCAGTGGCCATAACCTGAAACAATAGATGCGAAATTTCAATAACCAAGGAAAGAGTCAAATACATTTAGATATATCCACTTATAAGCATTAGCTAAAGATGTTACCCATTCAGAATCGCCGTCCTCTTTCCAAAATACATCTACTTGAATGGTTGTGAAAGAAAGGTTTCCTGCCAGTGTACGTAGAAAGTTAACTTCCTACAAATAAAACAGAAGCAACCAAATGGACAAGGATACATGCTAACTCAGTTCTTGTAGAGGGATTGGGGGGTGTGTGGAGAGAATGTACCATCATTTTGACCTTCTATCAGCAAACCATTCATTTTCGGAGTTATCCATATTTGCAAAGGAATGCGAAGTTCCTGGACATTTTAGGTTGCAATACCAAATCCATTTAACAAGTACGATGGCCAGAAGAGAATTCTAACCAACTAAAATTTTATAAAAATAAAAAAGAGAAGTTAAAAATGAATTGTTAATTTGGTGATGAATAGATGTAGACAAAACAAAAATTGCCATAGAACTCAAGGAACAAGTAAGTCCTAAAGAAAAACTAACCAGTTGGACGGAATTCTTTGTGGATTTTATATTTGAATGAGCATTCTCCAACCAGTGGCCCAGTAAAGTACTTCTAACATAGTAGAGATACCTAACTGTTGTCCCTCGATATGATGGTGGTATGGCATTTGGCAGCTCTACTTGCACTAAAACTGCATATCAAAATGGGAGATAAGAGCTGATTTCTTTCAGATACATGCTACAATAATAATAAACAGAGGGGAAATTATTTTCTGATATATCAAACACGGATAGTTCAAAAAACTAATAAAACCAACTGAAAAATAAGAATGGATGCCATCATGCTTTAGCTCTCTGCAGTGCACACGGCTAACAAAATAAAAAGGAAACCATCCTTAATCAATGACTATCATTACACTCATCTCTCGGGTAGTCTGGGTTGGCAGGTGCAAGTTATATATCACCAACTTACATATCTGGTAAATCAATGACACAAATCCATTCTTTAACTCTTAATGGATGAGTATAGATAGCTGAAAATTACAATTGCATACTCATATACGGATAAACTGATTTTATCTTTACCAGATTTGTAACAGAGGATTTCTTGCATTATTGTTCCTTGAGCAGAAATCATCTCATGGAGTCTACCCTAAACTACATAGTATATGACAATCCTACTTAATGCCTATCCTCTCCCACTCTTCCTATGAGGCAGGGAGGGAGGATAGAGCGAGGAAGGGAAAGATATGGAAATAAATAATAATATAGCATATGCTCTTAGTCACACACAAAGATACTGATGCCTTCAAAGCTACTAAGTTCATCTAATTGCCATTAAACACACGACAACAGAAAAAAATTTCTTATAAACTTTGCATGCTGAATACTGCAGGAGAAAGAAAAACACTTACATGTTTTAGAGCAACCTGGGGATACAACTAGCTGTGAAATGATAAATGGTGTTTTGCAATCTAAAAAAATATGTTCACCTGTAACATTTAAAGAACTTCATCAACTGACAGACAACAAACATCCACAATAAAGAAATGTTTCAATAAAGACTTCTTAGCACTAGATTAAACATGAGCACGAACAATTTTCACACTGTTATATTTCTTGTTGGCCTCTGTCAATAACTAAAGAAAGACGTCAATGTTCATAGTCATAAACTCTACAAGAAAACGGTGACGCTAAATACTGCCAAGGGTAGTCTTTTCTACTCCTTACCACAACACATGGCCACAATCAAATATCTCACTATTGCATATCACTTATTACAAAACCTATTAGGTTAGCATCCAAGTACCTCTCTTTTGCCTCGATCCTGGTAACTGTGGAAGCTTTGCGAACCACTGGGCATCTAATTTTTCAATCCCTTTTATCTCAAACGTGAGGTTATCAACCAGCAGTTGATGACCTTCATCAACGAGATCCGGATTAACAATTTCTATACTCACACCGACAAAATCCCCAGGCCTATAGACATGTTTATGGGTCCGAAGCTTCAAAGAAGGAGCAAGCTTTTCTGATATCTGATTGGGACTCTTCTCATTACTGAAAAATGATCCCAATCCTCTAAATAGGGACATTTCCTTAGCTCAAAAGGTACCACATCAAATCTGCCATACAAACATCTAAAATTGAACAAATCTGCCAAGAAGCCAAGTTTAATTGCGTTATAGATCCTATGATACCAAACATGTACAAGATCAACAATCACACCATAGCAAATCATTGACGAATAAACCTGCTAAACAACTACCATATGCAAAAAAGTATACACCAATTTCAAAAATTACAAAATGGATGTCAGAATCTAACCTTTTTTTTTTTTCCCGCCGGCGCGGCCGATGGTGGTGCTCGTGGTAGATCGATGGGAGGGAGCGGTTACAAAGAGGAAAGTGGGCCAGGAGAGGTCCCCATTGTATGTGGTGTGCCACATTTTAAGCCGGCGCCCCATTATAATTATATCTCACTCTAAGTTAATTTATGGTAGTATAATTCATGATTTTTGGGTTAATGTAAAAAAAGTATTTAGTTATAATACCATAAAATGTTGCGAGGAAACTACGATTAAAATTAAAAGGTGGTATAATGCAAATATTCACAATTTAAGAGTATTTCTTGCCTAGTCATTTAAGTGACATGTATGAACGATAATAATACATTATTATTATACATTTTTTAGAATTTAACATATAAATTATGTTTTCTGCCAATCAATAAATTTTTTATATACTTTTTTATTATATTAAAAAGTGACGTTTATTTTAGCTAGCTAGCTTATAAACCCCGTGATTAGAGTCATGATTTTATAGTCGTTCGCTAGTCTGCTCGATCGTGGTCCGAGTCAGTTCAGCTTTTAGAACACATGTGCGAGGCTGAGGCCGACCATATGCACATGCTATGAGGGTTCATATATACCCAAGTATTCGATGATGACGTAAGATATACATTAGGAGACTGACTTATTAGCAGAGATGAGAGTATACACTTGATAATTTTATTTTTTCTTCGTGTTGTGACCGTATAATTAGTTTAGATCGAATAACGCATTAAGACGCGTTAGATTGTATTCAGATGGGTTATTAGTTATAAAACATGTCATTTGGATGTCGTGGTGATGTTTTATTTTATGGGATTTTTCCTAATTTTTTGGATTTTTTTAGGATTTATTGCGAGCCGGTTAGTATTTTTAACTCGTGTCTGACTCAAATTAAATTTTAATTATGATTTTGCCACTGGAGTGTTTCTCTCCCTCTCGATACTTCTCTTCTCCAAACCCTTGCTCGACGCCGCCCCCATACGCACTGTCCTGCCGCCACTGATTAACGCCGCTCAGCCCTGCCGTGTTGTTGCTGTGTCACCTCGACCAACCCTAGCCATCGTCCAGTCACTACGACGCCGGAATCGCCCCATGATTTTGTAGCCCCTCAGGATGCAATTCCGTTGCTATCATCACCGCTTCGTCGCGATGCCGACGCCCCTCCCCTCGACCTTCCCAACATTTCCCTCTTACCTAGCACAACAATTGAGGCTGGCCATGGGCTTGATTGAAGTGACTGACTGCCCTGGCTGAATTCGACACCGTTGTGGTCGCCCTTGCCGTCACCACCATTGGGACGAGCTCGACAAGCTGGCACAGAAAATCAGTTATTTTATATATATATATATATATATATATATATATATATATATTATGTTTGGCTGTAAGAATTGACATTGTTTTAAGATGATGAGTTTGTTTCCGCATGTTAACTATTAAGAGAGAAAATGATGGTTGTACTTCTGAAACCGATTAGAGAGTTTGTTGAAGTTCTTCTATACAGAGAGCTCTCCCACCATGAAGTCACTGGGAACCTCGATTTCGTGGCGTTCACTAGCATTTGGGTATTATGTTAGCTCGGTTGTGGTGGAAGGAATGAACAAAGGTAGTGGAGGGTGGTTGGCTAGTAACAACCTTAACAGGGATAAGCTAAACTATTTCTATTACATGTTAGCAGGGGTCGTGTTGACGACTTTGGAGTTTACCGGATTGCGTGCATCTTGGTATCAGTATAAGGAAGTAGATGTGAAAATGCCAGTAGAAATTAGTCGTGATGAGAGAGTTTGAGAAGGGAAAGAAATAGGCATAAGAGAGATGTGTCTTTTGGATGGGGGTGGGGGAGATTGAATCCAACTTTTATGCCTCTTATTACTTGAGGTTGTGTTTAAATAATGTTACATTGGAAAGAAAGGTTTCCTTGAAGGATAAAATATTGAGATTATGTTTGTTTTAAATGTAAATCGTTTATAACCTCCGTAAGTACTTAATGTTCTTTATAATAATGAAGTTAGATGGTGCGCTATGTGTGACTTATATTAAATATAAATTTTAATTTTATAAATAAATTTTTATTAATTGATAAGATAGACTATGATAATTTAAAATAATTGATATAGATTCTGATTGATTTTTATTAAAAAATAAATTTTAATTAAAATAAACTATATTATAATAAATTAATTTTTTATTTTATCATATT
This sequence comes from Piper longum, assembly GCA_032619315.1. Classification (NCBI taxonomy): domain Eukaryota; kingdom Viridiplantae; phylum Streptophyta; class Magnoliopsida; order Piperales; family Piperaceae; genus Piper; species Piper longum. Next base: position 6,718 of record JAVDBV010002242.1, read on the forward strand.
TTAATTAATCAAATCTTCTACTTTTAATCATAAGTCAGTATTAAATTCCTTTTTTATTAATAAGAAGAGATTACAATATAATGTTGTAACGAATAAATTGGAAGTAATTATTGCAGCATTGCAATTGTGTTCTCCGTTTTGGTTGTAAAAGGGAACTGATCGACATTTTATGAATACAATTATTTGTATTTAACTCTTGATAATACTGACCAACATGTTATGAATATAAAATTATTTGTATTTGACTCTTGATAAAAATTAAAATAGTGCTCTAATATAGATATTTTTCAAACATAAAATAAACCCATAAAAAGCACTAAATCGATTCCTTTTTAAAATTTAAATTAATAATAATTAATGAATTTAAGCTAATAAGGCCTAACTTAGGCCATCAACCCTTCCAATATGAGACCTAGGTAATCTCAGGCCCATGTATGGCCTGGCCCAATGTATTCTTCCATGACCCGGCACCTAACCTTTTGTTCAGGAATGGATCGGATAGTATGACTCTCCCAAAGTTTCCACTTGGAATTTGTGTTTTATTAATTTTTCATATCAGACGTTTTCACATGCTTTTGAGTTTTCATGCAAAAAAAAAAAACAATTTTAATCTTTATATTAATTAATTAATTCATTAACTATGAAACACGCCTAAATATTTTTTTTGCAAGGCAAAGTCCCATGCCTTAGCTAGCTTAGATTTTTTCTAATTTTTTAACCGAGCCAATATGTTTCAGTTGGCAAGTTAGCAGACCAATCCATTCGAACGTCCAACCTATAGGCCAATTAAAATTTCCCTAAGCTAAACACTTAGCTAGGCATTCATAGATTAGACATGTAATTAACATAGCTACAACCTATCTTTTTATAAAATAATTCGATATATTTTTAAAAAAAAAATAAATTTGAACATTTTAAATAAGTATCATAAAAATAGTAATAATTTTTTCAAAAAAATTCATCATTATTTCAAGTAAAAAAATATTTTAAGAATTTTTTAATTATTTTAAGCAAAAATATATAGGTTGATAATAAAAATATTTATAAATTAGGTATAAATTCAATTATACGGTAGTAATGTTGTGAATATAAAAAAATTAGTTATTATTTTAGGTTATTCGGTCAAAATTTAATTAAAATTAAACCAAATCGAACTAATTCGGTTTGGTTGGTTCATTTATAACTTATAATTCAATTTTTGTTTAGTTAACCAAACAAGCCTATTTTAATTTAGTTGATTTATAATTTGGTTTAGTTTCACCCAAACTAACCAATTGCTCAGGTCTAGCTACAAAGCTGCGCCTGGGAAAATAAAAGCAAGGAGGCCCAAAAAATGGTGCAAAGGTGGCTGCCTATTTTAAATTTAAGAGGGAGAAGGACCTTCCAATGTTGCTCAATTATTTGTACGAAAAATATTATATGCATACAGTCGTTTGTACGACTAGTACCACTGTGTGAATGATAAAATGTTTGTAGCATTAGACATGCAACAGCAACCATGACCAGAGCTATTCACTGAATTGTCTGCCAGTATCAGAGCTCCATGCCCAGTCGTACCTTCTACACCGCACTGGTATAAGCATCCGAACATATTTCTGATGCAAAGGCTGCATAGCTAGCTTTGCTTGCATTCCTCACTCACTCCATTTTTTCATCAACACTACACTCACTCCACCGAGGAAATCTACCGCACTTATATTACATACCATGTAATTCTTAGGATCTGAAATTATTATATTGATTCAACTTCTAAGGTATATGTGATCATATTGTGGTATGTAGTTGTAAGTGGAGTATATTACGCAGGAAAAAGATGTAGAATATATATATACACCAGCATTCCATTTGTTAATCTAATTAGGAAACCAGGCATAACATCAGAAACACGTTAAATTATATACATCAGAGAACTCATCGTAAACTGTTTCTATTGATCGTAAATTGTTGATCTATCCAACTAATCACTTGGCGCATGTACTTAACTTCTCAGTAGCAGACTGCAGCATACACCAAACCACACATCAACAGTCGAAGATAAATTTAAGGGCTACTACGGATGCTTAAAGAAAACTGGCTACATGATTCACCAACCATATACCACAGACCTAATAATTAAAATGAACAAGTAGATTCCTAATGTGAGACTCAAGGGATAGAATCATTAGAGGTAGATAAATCAGTCCATTGCAAAGTGTAGTTCCAGTTTCCGATTTCTCCCACTGCCATTGCAGCTGCCTCATTTGTGCTGTTAGTTAAGGAAGAAGCAGAAGCCGGATTGTTGATTATCATAGAAGAACTTTGAGTGCTCCTTGCATGATCATAATTAATAGATGATGATGAGCTGAACCTTTGAATATGCAGGTCTTGAAATCCATTAATATTGGAGACCTGACCCAGTAGAAAATTTTGCTGAAGTGACAACTGCGGTAGTATCAATTGCTGCTGTTGATCATGTTCAGAATTGCTTCTCCACAAGGAACTACACAGGCCCATTAATGGACTAGTTCTTGAACACATTACACCAGTTGCAAGTGACGCATGATCACTGAACAAGTTTGATTCAAGCATGCCGGCCACTTGATCCTTTACGACAACTGAGTTAAGAATGTGATTTGGATTATAACTAGGGTCTTGATCTGCAGCCCTGAGCAAAGCCATTACCTGTGAATTGTGCGGAGCAATTTGCTCATGGTGATGGTTTATAACCCCACTTACCATGTTCACTGTACTAACATCCGAAGTGAATATGGGAGGCCTAGCCTTGCCGGAGGTCGACTTTCCGGCAACAGACGACATCACCTGAGTCTTGCTTTTCCGGCAGCCACCGCCGATGGGCACGTTCCGAAGAGCCCCTCCCTTGGTCCAGTAGCGGCGGCAGGACTTGCAGAAGTGGCGAGGTTGGGTGAGGTTGTAGTTGTTGTAGTAGCAGAACTTGGTGTTAGATGAATCACACCTCGGGCACCTCAGATTTGGGTGCTGCTCTGAGCTTGATGATGATGAGGAATTAGAAGAGGCTTGATCAATGGTCGTTAATCCTGCACCAATGTTGCTCATCACCCCATTGACCTTCTTCTGCTCATCTTGTCCTGCACTGCCACTAAATGAACCCACTCCAATCCCACTTCCCAAGAGCTCTTGAATCATCTTCAACAATTATATTACCCACCTGCATCAAGACGTATCAGCTGATGTAAGAATTCATTCATTAAATGTTAGAATTATCTGACAATAAGGTGAGAAAGAAAATCAAGTATGTGGTCATGGGAAAGACGAGATCTGGAGATATGGGTGTTGAAGCGGGAGGAGATCTTGGCTTGCCTTGGGGACGTATCAGTTTTCTGGCTTTGTTGGCAGTGGAACTCCTTTTTGTATGAAGTGACGAGAAGATGAGCGCTTTAGTTTATGACAAACGAATTATGAGCAGCCTCAGTGCGCTGCTTTAATATAAGAGTAGGAGAGCTGTGGAGACATTTATTTTTTTTATTGTTGAAAACTGCTTTTAGAGCCAACCAAGCGCGCCCATGATCTTCTCTCCCTCCAATTATGATATACACTTCCCATATATGTTTCTAATTTTATAAACTCTATTCCAATTCAAAGATAACTTGTTGAGTCAAACTTAATGATATCTCTTAATTATGATCTGCTTGAAATTAGCTATACCTAATATCAACATCGAATTACAATAAGATTTATTATCATCAGACACAAACATTCGCATTTGGAATTAGGAGGAAATTAGCCAGAGGTTGTCTATCATTTGTGTCCCATTCAACGGTAATGATGAGACAAAGACACGGCCGCCATTTAAGGCTCGAATTTAGTGATTAAGACAATCGAGGAGATGATTGTAGACAATTGCCGTAGATCAGACATAATCATGGCATTAGGGGAGGCACACGGACGTTGTGATTTGCTGATCCACACGCTTGACATAACATTTCCTTCATTTTCATCATGAATAACGTGTAAATTATGATCCTTGTGATCATGATTGTGGACTAATTATGTATATATATATATATATATGGCATCGGCCGGCCGTTTAATTAATTTAATTTTTTTCATATTATTTTCCACCCAGCTATCTAGTTTCAAAAGTCATTTATAATACACATTTTCCAATACTTTGTATTTAGGAATATGACCGCCAATTATGTCGTAAACTTCACAAGAATATACAAGCAATGCTTATAAGGCTGTGTGATGGAAATAGGCATGTATATGCAAGTAAGTATATATATATATTGTTGCATGGAGTTGTACTTATATAGTACTGTACACGTAAAGATGATATTGAAATTCGCTGCCTGCTAATTAGCTACAAATTTGCTCCACCGCAACTTTATATCTTTATATATATATATAAACAAATTTGCTAGGAACCAAGCATAAATAAATATAGGAAATAAAGTGGGTCGGGCAATTGCTAGCTCTTTCCCGTTCATCATTGAAAGCTCCACTTTCAATGAAATCATTATTGTAAACAAACATAGAGCATAAAAACATAAGTTTGTCTCTCATGAGGACCGGCATTTCTTGTGGTAAAAGGAAGTCCACGTTTGATCCACATTGATATAGCCCTCTTAATTAAGGATCACACGCATAATGTATATATATACACAAGCAAATGATCATTTTTAAGTACCATACATACTCTTTTTTCCAAAGTATGCTATCCATATATATTCTTTTCCTGTATATATAGAGAATATTATCACCCGACCTTTGCTTCCTGCCTACATTTTTTAAGTATATATAATGATATCTCCAATTAATTAAGTAATAAAGTTGACAATTTTGAAATTTGTATGTAATTTGTAATAGTTTCTTGTCCACTTTAAATAATAATAAAAAACTAAATATATAGTTTTTTACAAATGAATTTATTATTGTTCAGAAGAAAAAACTGCAATGCTACTTACACTATTCCTCGAGCAATGGGACTAGCTACACATATAAAATAGTGGAAATGATTTAATAATAAAGAACGATGGAATATGATGCGCGCGCGCGCGCACACACACATATATATATATATATATATATATATGTGTG
>JAVDBV010002243.1:0-11996 GCA_032619315.1 Piper longum
GGGGAGGGGTTTGAGGGAGGGAGGGAGGCAAGAGAGGAGGAGAAAGAGGGAGTGGGTCGTTGCGTGGTCTGTTGCGGACGGACTTACTTTTAACAACATTCTCTCCTCCGGCAATGGGATTTGGTCTAGCACTTGCCCGAGTGAACTCTGGTAGAACTTTTTTAATCGGTCTAAATTATTTTATTTTAATTAGTGGTGTTTAAAAAAAGAAGACATTAATTAATTTAATTTCTGGAAATTAAAATAATTTACACCAACCACGAAATTATTAAAAGAGATTTTGTTATAGTAATAATTATAATAAATCCCTGGCAAATGGTTCCCACCCGAGTCATAATGCACATTCCAATTATATAAATTAAATTAATTAGGTCAAAAAAATAAATTAATTAATTGATTATGCTTTCCTTTTTATTTTTATTTTTTAAATAATTTTTTATTTTTTTTAAAGACACAAAATAGCACAATAAGTTTTGCAAATTTGATCGTAGAGAAACAAATAAATTTTTTTTGTTCCTTTTGTAAATTTTTTGTTATTAATAAATAAAAAAAATTGTGTGTGGTGTAAATATTTAAGAAATAAATTACAACGGATAGAGAAGATAAGTTTTAATTTCTTGGAAGAATTAAAAATTTAAATCTATTTCACCAGTTGTAATATTTAGGTCCTGATCATGAATAATTTAATTATAGGTCCCATCACGAATCATTTAAAATACAGTTTAAACAATACATATAGATTAATAGTCATGTAACTTTTTTCAAAATTATTTTCAATTAACTAGCTTTAAAATTGATGGTTTTTCTGACTCAATCTCTTTGATTTATTACAACTTACAAGTCATTTTTTTCAAGGCTTATTATGATCCATTTGTAACTTAATTATATGGAATTTAATAGAAGTATAACTGAGTTGCACAAGTCATTTGTAACTTCTATTTAATTACATACTATTAAGTCTTTTGAACACATCTGTTTTTTGGGAGGCGATCCCTTTTATGTTAATTTCAAAAATTTGGTCTGATCGATAAATATATATCATTTTTAGGCGTGAGGGAAGATTGCTTGCAATGATAAGGCCCATTTTTTAGCATACAGTTATATTATAATTTTTATAGTGTAAGCTAGTAACACTCATTTGTAAAATTGTTATTAATTTTACAGCGTATATGCTCAAAAATTTTTGTTCCTAAGTTGTTTTATTAGTATTATATATAAATAGGTAAGCATATTATAAATGCCAAGAGATATTGGATAGGACGATCTTAGTTACTTCAAAACAGTCTTTATTAAGTAGTTGTGAGATATTGGAGCCCTAAAAGAAAAAAAATCATCGCTTCTAGTGCGGGCCGCAGTCATATGGGGCATGCGCCAGGCCCTTCCCAAACAAGAGCACGACAAGCAACAGAACCGCCACTTTGAGGGGCTTCCATGGCGCCGTCACGGCCAAGCCCATCAGATACGTCTGCGTCGACAACCGCATCACTCGGCCCCTCCTCTCCAAGAGGTAATCCTCAACCGCCCTCTCCATCGACCTCTTCCCCCTCGCTTCGGCCAAGCAACGGCCGAGGACAACGGCGTCTTCCAGGGCCGATGCCCCTCCCTGGGCCAGATACGGTCCCATTGCGTGCATGGCGTCCCCCGCCACCGTCACCGTCCCCTTGCGGAACGGGTTCGTGACTTGGTCCCACGGGCTTCTATATCGTATCCTTGCACAACTCATGCAATCCATGTCGTTCCTCTTCACCATGTCTGCAATCTCCGGCGGGAATTCGTTTGCCGCCTCTATTGTAGATTCGATGACGAGCTTGGCATCTCTGGAGATGGCAGTATCTGTGTTTCATTATGTCAACATCATCAGCAGTTGTACTTGAATTATATATATATGGAGTCATGTACGCACATAGATACACATATCGCATATTGTGTAGCATTTACCCTTGGCATTCCATGGTCGAGCCAAGAACCAGTAAACTTGCTTGTCATCGATGGGGTACCTTCCGAAAATGGAGGCTTTTCTCTGGACTTGGAAGAACTCCTTGGGGAATCCGTGTCCGTTTGGGTAACTGGTCATCCCCCTGATTCCTAGCGTGGATGAAACTTTGGCGGGTTTCATGCCTATAGAGTCGGCTACAATGGAATTCACACCGTCGCATCCGATCAAAACCTGCATGGAATCAATCAATAAATTAAAATGAGCATGGAATCCAATTTGAATGAGAGGAATATAAGCTAAAACAGGGTCGTACCTTGGCTTGGATGGAAGTGCCGTCGTCCATGTGAAGAAGATTATGGCAAGTGGCAGGCTCGATTTCAACAGCTACCACTCGGCAACCGAAACGAAGAGTTCCAGCAGGCAAGCCCTCGGAGAGTGAATTGATGAGGTCGCTTCTTTTGACACACCTCTGTTCCAACTCCCTGTTTCGTCACAATTTGCAAAAAAATTCACATTATCCAATTAGATTTATGCACCCTGCACGTAATTGTTGTAATCCACAAAGTAATGCAGCGTGTTAATTAGGTAGGAAGTTTCAACACATGATTCCCCACCCGCTCGGCTGCTCTCTAACAGTATTGTCATCGAGCGAGATGTATCGCAAACTGAAAAAAAAAACGAGAGAATTAGAGAACAGAGGTGAGAAACTGAGCTGCCAATTTTGAGGTGATTGGAGTAGGGATGCTTATGCTAATTACCCATGTATTTGAACGGACTTTTGTCGAAGCTTGGAGCCGATGCCGAGGTGATCCATGGCACGCCATCCATTGTCATGAACCACTAGCGAGACGCCTGTAGCACGGAGGCCCTCTGCCCGTTCTAGAACCAAGCTTCTTATGCCCTTCCTGCAACAATATTTAAAATTATGTTTACTTAAACTTCACTTTGATCAAATTACGACAATATTTGTAAGATTCATGCATCCAATTGGCACTCTGCTTGAAAAAAAAAATGGTGCAAACCTGTGGAGGGCGAGGGCAGTTGCAAGGCCACAGATTCCTCCTCCAACTATGACGATTTCGTGGCTTTCAACACTCAAAGAACCCATCTTAGGCTCTATGCCCACTTGAGATTTCAGAATATTTTTTACTTTAAATCTGATAAATGTTTTCAACGCTTCAAGAGAATGTGCTAAACTTCCAAACGTGTTATAAAATGGAAAATTGAATTGACCATGTAGTACTTATGTATTCCTCAAAAAAAGATTCTCACTTATATAAGATTGCTCAAACAAATTTACTATATATAGGCAAAAACTTATAATCGATTAGATGTATTATATGTAACATATAATTACGAGACCAGATTGCTTCTAAATAGGCTAAAACTTGAAAACGATAAGCATAAACACTCAACTGTCTGCAAGATCTTAATTGAAGTTAAGAGGCTAAAAAGGTTTGGCTATGTGTAACTCATACCTGGTTACGAGATAAGGCACAAGGCACAATGGAACCAACAGATCGATTAGTAAAAGGATCGGACGAAGAGTTAGGCCATGACAGCTGAGGAATTATACACATTGCATAATGCGTGCTGTTGGTCAACTACAGATACAAATTTCAACGGACATGCTTTGTGGCAATCATGAATCATGCTTGTAAGAGAGACGCTACAATTAGACAGAAGATCACCTCGTTCCAGCTTTCCACATGAAACACGACTCTTTGTCTCTTACTTGTTTAAAAAAAAAAAACCGATTCTTTTTTTTTGTTTTTTGGTTTTAAGAATTTAACCGACTCTTTTAATGTTCTTAGACTCGAGTTGTCCACTTTTTAAGCATTGACAAAGCTTCCAAACAACTGACAGGTCTGCGCGCAGCAATACCGTTCAAAGATTGATCATCAATTACCGCCAAGAAACGTGCCTTCGGCTGCTGTCATATTCCAGAAGGCGTCTGTTGAAGAGGACTGGTTTTTCATCTTCATCCAGATTCGAGAGAAAGCTTTTTAAATCCCGTATATATCTATTTTGTACGCCACAAGGTTTGTGCGTTAGTTTTTTATGGAAAATTTGATATCTGCTTTAGGGGTGTAATAAGCCCAAACGAATGGGGCTGGATTATTTATAAATTCAACATGATTTTTTGTAAACTTATTCAAGCTCATTTGAATGCTCGAAGAGTCATTGATTTATTATGGTTCGATTAATTTGTCTAAAATTTATGATGTTTAGGCTTAGTTCATGTTCGGCTAGCTTTATTTTTAAATCGAGCAGTTTGTTCATAAACTCGATTACAAAGTAAAAATATCGCACTTAGAAAAGTCAGCGTGGATCAATATAAAGACCTCTCATCTAAGCTATCACACCACATCGTTATTATATTATATATAAATGAATATAACTAATTACAATTAAACTTATTAGTGTGTGTATATATATATATATATTATATAAAGATTTTGTTAGCCGAACGTAAAATAATTAATTTATATAGGATTTTTTTTAATATTATATAAGTTCAATATGACCTTAATAGTATTGACGAGCTGAGTATTTTTTTGAGTTTGAACATATCGAGCTCGAGTTTCGAGTTAAGTCGAACCGAACACTCTTTAGCCCACGTTGCTCATCGAAGTATCTATTTCGACCTGAGCATTTTTTTCGAATATAAAATTAACGAGCACGAATTCAAGTCGAATCAAGCCGAATGTAAAAATCTTACGAGCCAACTTGACTTGTTTACAACGCTAAAGTGCTTTGCCGTATTGTCATTTTGCCGAAAGACCTTGTAACAATTGTAATCAATGTCATCGTTTCCGATGAAAGAAACAATAATAAAGCTTATTATATATTGATAACTTTTGAGACGAAATTGAGGACACACGTAATACTGTTTCCATAAAAAATATTGCACTTATTTTCATGTAATTATAAGTCACTTGGAAAAAAAAAAAAAAAACACACACACACAAATTATAAGAGTCGGTCAAGTCTATAGAAGTGGCTACGCACCAACCCAAAAAAGAAAAAAAAAAGAAGAAAATGGAAATAAAAGATAAGGCAATGATCCTCCAGTAGTACACACAAGATGAAGCAATGGGCTTCCACTAGTTTTTTTAAAAAAAAAAACAGCACGTAACCGATGGAAAATTAAAGTAAAGCTAGTTATTATATCGAGTCAACTTGCTATTATATTTAAGAAATTTTGTGTCGTATTGTTGTGATATTTGACGATTTATTGTACATGTATGTAAGGATTTAGAAATGATTTTTAATGCCCTTCGCTCACATCTTACTCTTTGTTTTATCCTGTTTATCCTATTTTTGGTCTATAGCCCTTCGCCCCATTAAAATGTATAAAGACTTATTGATTCCATTGAATTAACATTGCCTAGTGGAGATGTGAGCGAAAGGTAAACATATTTAAACATGTGCTTGATTGTATTTTCTTGGTTGCATATGATAATGATTAGCCAATAAACTATCACACACACACAAACACACAGAGATCTTTTTTTTGAGTGTGGTTGATGAAAGAGGATTTCTGATTTGATTGACATCTTATTGATTCTTGAGGGTTTGATTTAGGAGCATATGAAAACATAATGAGGACTATATATTTTTGTGTAGTAAAATTTTGTTTTTTGTTTATGATATTTTGCTCGAGACGCACAAAAGTTTAAGTTTGGGGATGTGTTAAGCGTTTAAAACATATAATATTTACCCATATTTTTAATGTGATCTTATAAATCTCGGGTATAGAATTATTAATTAGATGATATTTTACTTTATTTTTTATAGATAATTAATATTTTATGAGATATGTTTAATGTTGGATTTTAATGTAGAAAATCATTGAAAATAAAGAAGTTTTGGAATTGTTGATCATGACATTGGGCCTCACCCATTGATGGTTAAAATTTATAGTGTTAACAAAGGTCGATGTGATATTTAAGTATGTCAAAAAGTTGGAGACTTGAGTGGACATCATAATTAATTAGACTACGTTGATTTGTGAACACCTTTATTGAATTTATGTATTTATTTGTCATCTCATCTTCTATAGAAAAGAGTGGTCATTTATTGTTTAGTATATCTCAATTCAGGGCTTAGGAATTTAATAATAGAAGTAGTTCTAATTTTTGTGATTCTTTTTCCTTTATAATAAGGATTAATTTCTTCTTTATAATGTTTCCATTTTTATTATGGAGTAATTCTTTATTTCGTTATAGAGATGAATGGAACTTAACATAGTTTAATTGAATCAACATCTTACTCTTTTATTCATTCGAATGGTTTGAATTATCATGTTCTTAATGCTAAGAATAGATTGATCATCTATTTCTTAAACCATGAGATTTAATTAGATTTTGAGAGAAATTAATTGGATTAGTCATTTATAATTCATCATATGACGAGTCTTTTGACATGCTTGTCATTGTGGTCAGGAAATACACAATACTGTATGTGATTGTAAGGCAAATCTTAATGTATTATTTTGTTTATTAATCAATTATTACCAGGAGGTAAAAATTGAGGCAAAATAATAGAAGGATGAAGGAACGGGAGCCACCATGTCATATAATTATCTGAGATCGACAATCCAAGGGAATAAAAGATAAGAGTAAGATGTGATGAAGATTAATTTTATAGTAAGGGAAATTTGACCATAGAACGAGTTTTATCCTTATAACTCTTTCTTTAATTTAAAATTTATTACTTAGATTTAGTTAAGTCGATTGTTTTTGTTTTATTCTTAATTTCTTTTGCTATAATTAATTTAAAGAAATCCATCTCTTTATAGGACGATACTTAAATTTATCATTATATTACTTATTTCGACCGTATATACTTGCATGCTATTGAAATTATTCGAACGTTTTTGGCACCGTTCACGGGGAGATCAAATTTTCTTAGTTAATTTAGGATTAGAATTTTTAGTCTTTTTCTTTTCTTTTTAGATTTTAGTGTTTGTTTTTTTTTAAAATACTATATTATTGTTTTCTTCCTTGTTGTCATTTATTTATGGATCGATTAGTACGTTCACCTTTGTTTTGTTGTAATCCAAAGATTGAAATGACTTTGAGAAACTTGTGTGTTGCTGGAAAACTTACACTTAGGGTAAACAATGATAATGTCACATAAAATATTTTTAAATCCATGAATTACCCGAATGCAACAAACGATTGTTCTAGAATTGAACTATTTGATAAAATAATGCACAAAAAGGGATCAGTTGAGTGATTTATTTCATAAGGCCATAAATTATCTGTGTGATGAAGATAATAATGTGAAAGAGATAGCTAAAATACTAGATTCACAACCAGTTTTGCCTAAGAGATTCAGAGTTGTAGAACCCTTAGATCTACCATTCCACAAATTGCTACTATCAGTTGAAGTGCCACCTATTTTCGGCAGCCAATTTGATAACCAAGACCTATAATTGTAAGAATCGGAATTGAAATCAATTTTCAAGGGAGTCATTGAATGGTCCTTCTCTTACTCTTATTCGAACGTTTTTGGCACCGTTCACGGGGAGATCAAATTTTCTTAGTTAATTTATGATTAGAATTTTTAGTCTTTTTCTTTTCTTTTTAGATTTTAGTGTTTGTTTTTTTTAAAAATACTATATTATTGTTTTCTTCCTTGTTGTCATTTATTTATGGATCGATTAGTACGTTCACCTTTGTTTTGTTGTAATCCAAAGATTGAAATGACTTTGAGAAACTTGTGTGTTGCTGGAAAACTTACACTTAGGGTAAACAATGATAATGTCACATAGAATATTTTTAAATCCATGAATTACCCGAATGCAACAAACGATTGTTCTAGAATTGAACTATTTGATAAAATAATGCACAAAAAGGGATCAGTTGAGTGATTTATTTCATAAGGCCATAAATTATCTGTGTGATGAAGATAATAATGTGAAAGAGATAGCTAAAATACTAGATTCACAACCAGTCTTGCCTAAGAGATTCAGAGTTGTAGAACCCTTAGATCTACCATTCCACAAATTGCTACTATCAGTTGAAGTGCCACCTATTTTCGGCAGCCAATTTGATAACCAAGACCTATAATTGTAAGAATCGGAATTGAAATCAATTTTCAAGGGAGTCATTGAATGGTCCTACCCCGCCTCCCACTGCCGGCCCCGCCCCGTCCCCCCTGCGCCTCTTACCTCGCCCTGCCACCCCTTTCCCCATTGGCCCTGATCGTCCCCCGCAAGGGGTGGCATACGGGGTCGGCGGTGGAGGGAGGGGCAAGACTAAAGGCAATGGAGGGAGGGGCGAGGCAAAGGATGGCACATGAAGGGAGGGCAGAGGTATGGGGCGGCATACAGGGTTGGTGGCGGAGGGAGGGGCAAGGCCAGAGGGAAGGGGCGGTGACAAACAGGTGGAGGGAGGGCTGAGGCAAGATCGGCGGTGGCGAATGGGCTGAGGTAAAAATTTGATTTCACTTTTACCCATATTAAAATAATTTATTTATTATCATACTTAAGATATTTTTGACATTTACTAACTAAAACCTATTCTTTCCAATTCAACAACCGATTTACAAAAAACCCAACTCGCTCGATTTTTCGGATCGGATTGCTTCCGATCCGAGTGGAATCGGCCGATTTTTTTATCCTTGCAAAGGCCTTGTTATCATAGAAAATAAGTCTTTTATCTCCGGAAAAACATTTTCCCACCGGTGTACTTATGTAGCGTACATGAAATTTGATTTACATTTCGTCAAAACGGACGGCATTCTAGAATGTATGTAAAGCAGGTGCAAAAGTAAGCCGTCGAGTTCAAGGAAAGGATCAGTAATGCAGCTTGAGCAAAAAAAGGATTTGTTGCCATATGTCACGAGCGGCAAACCAGGCTTTGTGAATGTGGGCTAATCTCGGGGAGGTTCCACTTACCCTAATAATGATTTTATATATATGGCAACTACCATGCATGGACCATTTTGTGGTCGACGTATGCTCGTTAATACAATGAATCTTGACTCCTAGTTTGTCATTTCAACAAGCCAATAACAGTTCCAAAAATAAATCTCAGTAAGACCAAACCATGGCATTCAGTGCATTTAGGGTGTTGGAATAAACAGTTTAGTTTGTTGCCGCTGCCCAAAAGTTATCCATTACCAACCCATGCATGATCTAGAGGGGAGAAAACAGGATTTTCAGAAGCCTTGAGGATTCCATAGAAAATGTACATTAACGACTCGAGGAACTAAAGTTTACAGTGTGGGAGCACGTTCAATCGACCCTCCAATGACAGTCAAGAGGTTGTTTGCGAATGGGTCACTGAGGTGCTTGGAGAGGTTCTCAACAGGCCCCTCGCCCGTGACATAAGCTTGAATGAAGAAGCCCAGCATTGCAAACATGGCCAACCTTCCATTCTTTATCTCCTTCACCTTCAACAGTGCTGCCTGGTCCGGGTCGTTGGCAAGGCCAAGGGGGTCAAATGGGCCACCTGGGTGGAGCTTGTCCTCCAAATTCTGAAATAACATTTAATTTCATGAAAAGGGTTAGATGATTTTGAACGTGGGTATCAGTCAATCAGTTAATTGTTAATAAGAACTTTGATGATGTACACAGCCTACCAAGCCATTGATGATTCTGTAGTACTCTGCTCCTCCAACAAGGACGACCTCGGCAATCACAGCCGCCGCAAGATTGACGGGGATATTAGCTCCGAAGTAGTTCAATGTGTTGCCATCAAGGAGAAGGGCACCAGTCTGGTGCACATAATTAGTTATGAATGGAGAAAATTATTACATAATTAAACTGAAAAAGCTAAAACCTAGAAAAAAACAAATAATTGAAGCAATTGTAAACATTTTAATGTTCGAAGTTCGCAAACCTTGAACCAGACGGCTTCAGGTCCACAGGAAGCCCCATACTTGTTGAATGCCTCGGGGATAACAAATCCTGCGGCGCCCAGCATTGCCCACCTAGCATGGATTAACTCGTAGGCCTGATACCTGCCACCACGTTTATTTTTCATCAATATCTTATCTTACAAAAATGCAATGGATTATTTATACATTATGCAAGGAAAGAGAATATTGTATTGGCATACTTGCTGAAATTTTCTGGGTTCTTGCTTAGCCCAAAAGGATCATATCCATAGCTGCAATAACGTATAATTAAACATTGGTACAAAGAATGAACATAAAACAGCACGTAAGCATATGAATTTGGTTAGCCATTCGACTAATTAATTAGCCTTATATGTCGTAGCTTCGTTTGAGATTATTCTCAATTTAATACGGCAACATTTTATATTCAGAATCTGATTTATTAAGCACTTACAATGGTACTCATAAATTGAGCGAACAAAGTAATGAAGTATGAAAATAGTTTCATTTTTTTGATTGGAATTCGTAAAATCTTCCGAGTCTTATGAGAAAAAAATTGGAGCTTGGATTCTTACTCCCCAGGGACCTCTCCGGTGAGATACTCGGGCACTTCGGATCTGTCCAAGAGACCTTCCGGCAAGTAGATCCTCCGATCAGGGCCTAATGGTGAATCAACCACCACCATTAGTAAGCCAGGGTTCTCAACAAGAACAAGAAAGCAGAGGAGGGAGAGAAGATAAGGGGGTAAGTAAAGCAGCGCTTACCATACCACTTGGCAAGCTCGTCGTCGACCGGAGAGACGGCCTTGGCCTTCGCCGGCTTTGCGGCCTTCTTCTTTGAGAAAATTGCCACAGTCTTCACAGTGGTGGCACCGGATGGTGTGGGAGCTGACCGAGCTGGACCACCGAAGTTGAGGGAGCTGCCCAGCATCTCGGACATGCCGAGGGACGCCGGAGCTGTTGACGCCGATATCGAGGCCATTAGTTCGCCGGCGGAGGTGGAGACTCGGAGCCTTGCCGGCGAGGGTGGCAAAAATATCAACTCTCAAGTTCAAGGCCAGAAATGACACACTTTATTTTATGTTGTGGCGGGAAACGGATGAGAGATGCGATTGGTGGGCATGGAGCTCTGAGATGGATTGCACGAATATGATTGGATAATTGGAAATTGAGGATGAGGTGGGAGATGACGAGATTGAGGTGCACATTTCTCGTGCATTCGTTTCACGGGCCATGGTGAGTGATACCTACCACAAGAAGCCCATCTATTATGATTTAAAATAAAGCTATGTGGGCCCGTCGTGGGTGGTAGGTCTAAAGCCCGCTGGGATGCATGGTTTGACGCGGCGCACGCTAGCCCATTCACTAGAGTTTCACGGTTCAGTTCGTCAAGCCCATTGGTATATGGTAGTATGAATATGTGGTTTGACCCATGCTCCCGCGTGTCGAAGCCATGCTTTCATCGTCCCCACCGTTTCTATTCCCAACCAACGCAACGAGCCTTCACCAATGCACAGCTCTTAGTTACATACGTAGTTTTAATATTTGTTTGCCCATCTTCTAACACACTTGAACAACCATGTATGATCCGATCCGATCCATGTTATTTCGTCGAATTCTCCTCGTCTTTCGGCGCCACTCATCACCTAAACAGACAAAAGCGTAGGCCACCTGTTAGAGGGACATAAAAAATGTATGAATCAACGGAATGGACTGTACGTGCATTTATATGATTCACTTCATTTCCCCAGTGCAAGTGCAGACTAGCTACACCTTGAATGTACAAATAAACACTTGCATTGTATGTACTCCTTTTGGGTTGTGGGCACACCATAAGAAAGCTAATCAACTAGTTGATATTCGTCGAGGTCAAAGCGCACTCATAACTAGCTCCTAGACAACTTTAATTTGGTTGTTTGATTCACGTAAGCTTGTTAGTTACGATATGCTCTGGATTGATTGGTTGGTCTGCCAACGATGGGTTTTTCTGAAGCCATGTCAGTCTCTCGCTTCTACAAGAGTTCATGCGTCAAAATAATGATGGCCACTCAATTGTATACTATCTAGCTGATGCCTTGATGGGCGAATGGTGATGGTGAGAAAATTAGGTCAATGTGGGCAACAGCTGCCGTGCAACAATATCATGGTTGTTTGATTATTATTATTACTATTATATATATATATATATATATATATATATATATATA
>JAVDBV010002244.1:0-12724 GCA_032619315.1 Piper longum
TCGCCTTCTCCTTTGAGCCTCGAATATTTTCCTTATAGCCAGTGCCACGGTAGAGGCTAGCCGAGGGCCAATTGGATGACCCATGCTGACTCGTCACCATCGTTATCGTTGTCGTCGTCACTGTCATAACTATTGGATTAAGCTCACTGAGCTGGTGCCAACCCATAGCAGTGGTTGCCTCGCGGGAAAAGCTGCCGAAAAAATGACAAAAAATGGTGAAAAACATCCAAAAATTGTTGAAAATTGCCGAAAACTGCCAAAGAAACTTGATTCGCTGGATCTTCTGCTGAATTCATCTAGTCGAACCTGATCGAACTTTGAAAGTTGTCGGGTGCTGAATTTGAGTCTCGAGCAGCGCGGCGAATCCCTAGACATCGCTGATTGTCTACGAGGTGAGGTATAATTAACTCTGACTTAATTTATCAAAGGTGATAATTATTAGCACAACATGTTGGGATTGATGAATTGATATGTTAGATTTATGTATTGTAAATAAAAATATAAATTGTTTGATTGAAGTGTATTAAAATGAATGCTAAGGAACTAATTAAGTAAACTAAGTAATTATTATAATCTAATCCAACGTAACATAGGAAATCTTATATGGATTAATGTGTGATTGCTTTGAGCATGTATTAATGTGTGTGTGATATAAGATGTGTGAATACATCATAAGCGGGCATTAGCTTTTAGTTTGATATGTAGGTACAGAGGAGGAGCTCGCCACCTAGGTGCGTAGACATGATTGGAACTTCTACCACGTCCATTTAGGACTCGCTTCTAATTTGGCTTCTATACTCTTTCGTGTTTTCTTTTAACAGGTAAGTGGACATGTCGAATAGTGAATTTATTGTTTCCCACTCTACATGGATCTTTTAGTCGTATGAAGTTTTCAGATTAATAACCATCGAGGATAAGATCCCTCGAGCTTGTTTTCAAAAAATTGAGATCTAGCTCATGAAGCCTTTGAGCTTATTATATTGAAATCCCTACCCAGTCCTATGTATATATAGTTTGTTTGAGTTTTCAATGAGATATGGGACGAGGAAAAATCGACGGTCACGTCTTGAGATAGGGCGTGTGTTCGTTAAAGTATGCTCTAGAATTGGTGAGCATGTGTTCTATTCCCAAGGGATTTTGATAACTCCACATTTGAGTTCCTCAAACCTGTATTAGTGTGGACATTTACGGGTACTGTTATACATTGCATGTCTAAACTTGTGATTTTAAAATGTGCTAAAGGTGCATGCCTGAGAGTATTCGACTTATGTACTCAGGACCAGGAGTTATACGGAGGATGCATAAGGATGAAATGAAAGAGAATGATTTTTCTACTCAAGAGATAGTTTAAAATGACTAATGAATAAGGATGACATAGAAAGGGGATGCAGTCATGCGATGTCAACGACTCCTAGTTATTGCCCTTTGAGAGTTTTATAAGGAAGAGTAATAATTTTTTCATTCAATAGGAGGGTCCACTTTCTTGTGTCATTTTGTTATTAGTTATTTCTAGATTGGTAACACTCGTTACGGATGTCTTTTTATTATATATGTACATGAAAATTGCGAAGAATGAGTATTGTTGGGACTGCTGAGGAGCAGCACTAAA
The DNA here is from genome assembly GCA_032619315.1 of Piper longum. Lineage (NCBI taxonomy): Eukaryota > Viridiplantae > Streptophyta > Magnoliopsida > Piperales > Piperaceae > Piper > Piper longum. The sequence goes on from JAVDBV010002244.1 coordinate 1,610, forward strand.
ATTGTGCACACATGTATCTGCCTAGGGTGTTTGGTGATGATGATGTGTATTGAACTATATGGATGATGAAAGTTAAATAATATTCTGTGAACTACTATAAACATGTGAATGAAAATAGAGAATGAAAAATGAAAAGGTAAGTAATAGAGTTTAGACTCGGCTCATATAATGAGGAAAGTAAAGATAATTGGAAATGTGATGAAAATAATGTGTTTAGATTGTGTTTTTAATGTTTATTGTTATAAATATACATTGCTTGTTGTTGAAAGGGTAGCCCTATTACACTTTTGGGGAGACTGTGTTTTTCTTTAAAAATAGATATTTTTTTAAAAAAAATTTGTTTGTTGGTTTATTTGCTTGCATATCATAATATGTATGTAGGACAATGTTAGAATACAAATATCTCATCCATGCTTTGCATGGTGCATGTAGGGGAGTAAACAAGCCAAGCCGAGCAGGGTGTGCTTGAGTTTGGCTTGATATAAAACTAGCCGAGCCGAGCTTTAATGTAAACGAACCGAGCTTTTATGTAAACGAGTCAAACCGAACTTGTTCAAATTTATGATGTTTGGGCTTGGTTTGAGCCGAGCTCGAGCCAAGCTCCAGCCGAGATCGAGTCTAGCAAATATTTATCTGTTCGACTTATATAGGATCAATTTTTTTTTGTGCACTATATAAGTTCAATGTGACATCAATAGTATTTACAAGCCGAGCCGAGCGGAACATTTTTTCGAGTTTGAACACATCGAGTTCGAATTTCAAGCCAAGCCAAACTGAACACTCATTTGCTCAAGCTCTCTTCATTGTTCAACGAGCTTATCCATTTCGAGCCGAATATTTTTCTGAGCACAAAATTAACGAGTGTGAGCCCAGCTGAATATAAAAAGCTCGCGAGCAGGCTTGGCTCATTTACTCCCCTAGTTGCATGATCATTTTGAGACGTTAAAGATAAATTCGGGCCGACTTAACCAAATCAAGTATGTTAGTGAAAAGTTCAGTCGCCAATAATATTTTCAAGTTGGTTCATAAGTGAACCGAAGTAGCTCTTACAAAATACACACAAGAAGAGTGTTAATAATATAATACCATAGGCCATGGTTCTCCAATAAATTACTATATTAATTAGGATGAAATTATAATAAATGTATGAGCATTACAACTAGGGGTGTTTAATCAATCAAGTCAAATCAAATTTAGCCGTGTATAATCTTGACTCAAGAGTCTTTGAGTTTAAGTCGAACTCAAAAGATTTTGATTGAGTCGAACTCAGAAAGCATTATCTTTACCATCCATATTCTTTTTCCTATATATAATTCAAGATAAAATTAATTTTATAGGATTAAATAATTTATCTTTGTGTCTATATCAAATGGGTTGTTTATGTACAAAAAATTATGATATTATTATATAAAATCATCATTATCTCACTACTAGATATTAAATACAATATTATTTTGTATGATTTTACATAGTCAAGCTAAATCAAGTCGAACGTCAAATACATTTTAGTTTGATCAAACTATTAAAACCCTTAATCAAGGCCCAAGTAATCTACATTTCACCAAAATTGATTAACTTAAATGAATGTGACAATAGGCAAATGACAGTTCACGAATATATCAATTTATTTATAATAACAATCTAAGAGAATTTCAGGTCACAGAGTGCAAAAGTGGGACCTACTAATCCTCACCTTTTCCAATCATCCGTGTCCACGTTTCATATGGGCCCCGCCGACTCAGTGGCTATCAGCGATAAACGAGCAACGAAGTGCATCGGCTTTGGAAACTGAGGAATCAATCGGACGGCTGACATCGTACATTTGGAAGAATCTAAACAACGGTTTTTTCTTGGATCAATGGATCTGGGTCGCACGTGCGATGGGCAGCTGTCACGTGCTAGCAGGGAATAAAATGGGGGAGCCAACCCCACGCCGCACATGCTCCCGCTTTTCCTCTCCCCAGTTTTACCATTTCACCCTTGCCATGCTTAATGCATGTTTAGTGATTCATTAAGACCGTGATTATGTAAATTGCACGTCTTCGATAATCAGGTCGCTGTTGTTCACGTTTCTCCAATAATTTCCATAATCTCGAAGGCTTTTCGTTGCAAATAATATCTTTGAGGTAAGATCGTAGAACTCCATATTTCATATATTATACATTTTTTAACTCGCTTCATTGTGTGTGTTTTATAACTTATTTTACATCCTAGAAAGCCTTCTACAGATGTATTTTTCAAATTTAAAATCTCTTTTCTTCACTCCATACTCTTTCTCATCCCCTAATTATTTTATGGTTATGAACATCAAAATTACATCTCGTAATTCAGATTCTGGCTAAAGAATCAAAGATCATAAGTTTCTGCAATTTGCTTAGTCGACCAATCAAGTATTTAACAAGGACGTGGTGGCGAATGTTCTCTTTGTTTACTAGATTAATGATTATTAACTCATTATTGAAAGGCATTAGTCGAATAAGTTCCTATTTTTGCCTTCTATTATTATGTAAAGGAAAAAAAACCCAACTGGATTTAATTAGTGATGAACACTATAATTAGATGTCCATAGATGGTACTAGTCACAAAATTTTGGAGGCTGGTCGAAGTTCGAATTTAAACATTTAACTCAAAGACTAATTATTTATAATTATACAACATTTAATTTGTTGCCCACTCTTTAATCTATTTCTTAGGCGATGGCGGCGTAGGAGATCAGTTCAAATGCCGCCGAGAGATTTTTTTCATATATGTCATGTACTTTTAAAAAAACTATGGTGTGATATATGTGCATAAAAAAATTTATATATAATTTTGATTTACAAAATTAATAGGAGGGGAAATATTTTAATTAATTATACATGTGAGCGTTCTAATTTTTGCATGCTGTTGTGATTATGTGCAAGAACAACGAATTTGAAGGAAGATAGGCATTCATATGAAGTAACAATATCGAAGATAATTAACATGATATTCAAATATCCAATTAAATTATGGTTCATCTTTGTATTACAAGAAGAAGAAGAAAAAAATGGTACATGAACAAGGGAAAATGAAAACAAACAACAAAAATTGCTTATCTACTGTCCGCACGTCGACAAATTATCAAATAAACATTTCCCGCGAAAATTCGTATACCTTGCTCCTACCTGCCAACTGTTGCTTATAGGTTGTTGATGATGATGCTGAAGAGAGCTTTATTAACTTCAGAGCCCTGTTACGTTCAGATTATGTCATGGTAGGGGGGGCTTTATTCCAGCAACAAATCAATGGTAGCACAAAAACGTTGGGGATGAGGCTCACATTTGTAAAGAACAAAGACTTTGTTTGAACAATGCGAGAGAAAAGACGTGAGAAAAGAGTTGGGAGGAGGGGGCATTTTTTAGGTGGTGGGGGCCAAATGAATTCTCAGAATGTTGTAGGGCCAATGCTGCATGCAGGTTGAAGCGGGTCATGTGTTGCTGAACAGGCCTGAACAGGCCTGTTCATGAGCTACATTTCTCACATGGGTGGCACAGATAATTTGGAAACAAAGAACAAGATGAATAAATTATAGCAAGAACGAGAAGGGGAGAGGGTGGTGAAATTGGGGAAGGGATCATAGAATGTAAAAATGTTGCATGGAAGAGGGGCTGTGGGAATTATATATATGGTATGTATGACACTCATGGTAGAAAAGTTGCGAACTAAAGCTTGAGACGTACTCTACTGAACCACGGCCAGGAAAGAGCCGGCGGAAGTCGCCGTTGGTGATGCGCCGACGTTCCCGCTGCCGCCGTTCGACGACGACCCCGCCGGACCCTGCCGCTGGAACTGGATCTTGTAAGCCATTTTCTCCTTGTTCTTTTCCTCCTCCTCCTCGTCCTCGCCGTCGTCATTGTCTAACTCGCCATCGTCCTCCTCCACCTCCAGATTATCGCTGTCATAGTCCTCCATCACCGACTGCTGCTGCTGCTCCATGAGCTCCTTCATAATGTCTTCTGGCTTCAATCCAGCCACCATAAGTCAATTGAGCTTCCCCACCTCCCCACCCCAAAAAATACCAGAAAAACCAAGAACTTTATATATAATTGCATAGTTAGCATCTAGCCACATACCTTTTTGATGGCGGCTTGATCTTCTTGCAAGCTGGGTGGGTGGTCACCATTGCTGGTCTGAATTTGCACATTGGACCCCGCATTGCTGCCCCCGTCGTGACCACCGCTAGCTTTGTTGCTACTATTATTGCTCATGTTATTGTTCTTGCCCTTCCCCCCAGACTGATCTGGCAATAGCGGAGAAATTGTTGAGCTGACACTTCCTTGATGGTGATCTTGCCTCGTTTGCCCGGCCGAGGTTCCGGCGCCGGCGCCGGCGATTAGCTTCTTCTTATACAATGCGTCGAGCTGGTGGAAGTAGGGGCAGGTCTTGGCGTCTTCGGGCCGCTTCTTGCTGCTCTCCTTCACCTTCTTGAAGTACTTGTTGATGTTCTCCCACTTCTCTTTGCACCGCTTCGAGGTCCGGTTGTACCCTATCCGCCGCATTTCCGAGGAGATCTCCTCCCACAGCGGCCCCTTGGGCCCTGCCTCTTGGTACTTCCCTTCCAGCCCGCTCCTCAGCTTGATCAACTCATGGACCTCGGCCTTAGGCCACCGCGACGACGATGACGCCGGATCGAAGCTCCCCGACATTGCCGCCGCAGTCTCCAGTGCTCGCTTCTCTCGGTCGGCAGCCGCGTCGGCCGCAGACGTCGACGGCGGCGGTAGATGGCGACTCGCATTGGCGGCGCCGGCTATAATGTCATGCGCGGGTTGCTGGAAGCTGATTGTCTGGATGGGGTGGAGAAGAGGCTGCGTGACAGTACTCGACGGCGGGGCCGGCGGAGGGAGAGTGGTGATAGTAGTGGCGGCGGTGGCGGTGGGGGTGGGGATGGTCTGGCCGGTGATCTTCTGCAAGAAGCCGATGACGGCGGCGTCGCGGGAGGCTGCCAAGGCCCGCTCCTGGGCCATGAGCTCGTGCTCTCGGGTGAGCCTGGCCATCTCCTGCCTCTTCCAGGCCTCCTCCCTTATCATCCGATCTTGCTCCCTTTTCTCAATCGTCTCCAAGAAACGTTGCTGCATCGCCTCTTGACGCTCCATCACCTGCTTTATCAGCCCTTCAAAGAAGCTCATCATCTTCTTGCTGCCGCCGCAGTCGCTTCCTCCTTCCCCCGGCCTTTTCCGTTTCCGACCGCCCGTCTCCGTCCCCTCCTCGGACTCATCCTCCTCCCCTTCCTCCTCCGAGCTGGTCGAGAAGCTGATCCCTGCGGGGAGCACGACGGAGGGGAACTGCGCCGAGTGGCCGGCAATCAGTGGTAGACTGGTTTGGATCCTGCCCGGCGCCAACATCGGATTCCCAACCGAAATGGGCGTCGCGGGTAATGGTGGTTGGAAGGTGGTGGCGGGTATCATAGCAGCGGGAGAGACACTAAGGCCACTTCCGGTGCCGCCGCCGCTGTGGAGAGCCTCGAGCTGGTTAAAGTAGCGATAGCTCTTACCGTCCTGTCGACCAGCTCGGCCTTCCTTGGTACGCTTGTAGTACTTGTGGACGTTCTCGAACTTCTCCTTGCACTTCTTGGCGCTCCTGTTGTATCCCATCTCTCCCAACTTCCTGACAAATCCCCCCACCGCATCGAATAAAGCAAACCACCCAGCACAGAAAAAAAAAAATCAAATGATTAGCACAATGCACAACGTGGGTCATCATCACTCCACAGAAATTGAAAAGAGAGGCCAACGAAAGCCCAAAAAAAAAAAAGCAGCTCAAAGATGAACAGTAAATCAAGCGTGATGACAACAAGAGTGACCGGCCCTGAAAGAAATGCAGCTAGTTTATGCTTTTTTCTCTGATCCCGTGCTTTTCTATTTTTTACTCAGTTTGGTTATTGCTTGGAGAGGTTGATGCTGTGGATCTGGTTGGGAATTGTTGCTCTTCTTAATTCAGCAAAAGGGTATCATTTAACAATGAAAAGAGAGTGTTTGAGCTGAGCTCAGATCCCTTTAGGCTGGTATGGTTGTTTGATCCATGATTGGGTAATGGCGTTTACCAAGGTTTTGTTCTTATATGGTACCTGGACACTTCTTCCCACAAGGGGCCTTTGAGGGTGGCGTCGCGGAAGGCGGTGTCCATGTCCAACCGGATCTCGAGCAGCGCCCCCGTCTCCTGCCGCGGCCACCGGTTCCCCAGCGGGCCCCGCTCCGCCTCCTCGCCCGCCAGGGCCTCCTCGTCCGGGAATCCGGCTGCAGCCGGCGGACGGGAGCTGATGGGCGATGCGGCCTCCGGTTGGCCGTGCTTCGACTGAATTACGTGTTGTGAGGGCGGCGAGGGCGGCGGCAGCTGGTCGCCAGCCGGAATTCCGAGCATTTGGGCCATGTCCAGGGGCACCCCGTACTGAGACCCAGCTCCACCCCCAGCAGGCTGCTGCATGCTCTCCTAGCTACCTGGCTGATAAAAGTTACAGCTTACAGCCTATTCTACTTACTTCACCCCCCCCAAACCAAAAAAATAAAAAAAAAGAACCTCTTAATTTTCTTCCTTCCCCTCCTCCCCCACTCATATCATGGCAAGGAAGAAAAGGAGTGGGGTTAGGAATTGCAAACCCTGATAGAGGAAATTGGAGGAGGGGGAATCAGTAGAAGAAGAGGTGAAAAGATAGAGACAACTGGAAAGAGAGTGTGAAAGAAGAGAGAGAGAGAGAGATGGCTGGCTAGCTCGATGGACTACCTCTCACACTTGTGAATAAACAAGTCTACATGTATTATACATATAGAAAACACATACACACACAAAATTTAGACAGAGGCGGAGTATTACTCAGGAAAAGGAGGAGGATGAGGAAGACGGGGATTGTGTAGAGAAGATAAAAGGGGAAAGAAGAAATAGTGAAGGAAGAGGGATGGTGGTGTGGTGTCAGCAGGGTCTTACTTTGTGTGGGGTGGGGGTGGAGAGGCTAATAATAGTTAAAACCGGTGAGGGGGAAGATCGAGCATCTTCCCCCTTAATTTATTAACTCCTCCAAGTTGTTGCTTATACCCCGTACCATACATACCCCTTAGTTATACTCTCTCCCTAACAAACTCCTTTCGTCTCTGTATTTGTATATTGCCCTCCATTATTGTTTTCAGCCGGGCTGTTTTTCTTACATGGGATGTGTGACTCTTACAGCTTGTTCTGAGAGTCTCGTAAGACTACTCGACCTGTCTCCAATTGATATGTAATATGTATAAGTTGGGATACGTATCGCCACCAAGACCTTTTATGCAAGAAATATATATCAGGTTTTACTGCGATTAATTCAAGTGGACACTTGTGCAAATAATTGAGGCATGGCATCCTTAGGACGTAATTAGTGCAGTTATAAGCTCGGTTTATCAATATGTTTACATCAATTTGGTATTTCATGGTCCTATCTCTTCAGGGCTCTTTAGGTAAAGATTATTGTTTATAGTAAAATCTGAAATGCAGATCCAAATTTGGTTGAATAGTATATTACATGTACCTGAGTTAGCAATTACCTAGCTTGATACATGATAAAGCAGATGCATGGTATCCAGCTAGTAAAGACATACAAATCAAAATTATTGTAGTGTTTAATGAACCGCATATGGCCCTTGTTAGCTAGCCATACCTTTTCTAGTGCTAAATAATTTTTGGTGAAATTTTTGCCCACAAAGTAATTGGTGTCAGTCAGTGTAACTAATTACAAAATCAATCTACTGAAACACCTGAAGGATTTCTAGGTTAATTTTCACATCTAATAATCTATTATAACATGAATGAATTTACATCTTTTTTTTGCTAATTGTAAACTTACAAAGCCAATATCATAACAAGAATCGCATATAATTTATGGTGCCAAATACGTTGGAGATGAGACTACTATGATATGCATATTGAATCTTATCAAACTAATTTTTTTAGTTCATGATTTTTTTAATCAAGACAAGCTTATCGTCTCAACCTTATTATTCATCAACTTAAGGATATTGCTTATTTCATGCCACAGGTTCAATCATTTGTATAAACTATAAACACTAAGTTAATAATAAATAATAGTTAATTAATTAGACTGAGGTGAGAGCAAGAGAGATAACATATGAATAAGATCAAACATGAGTACTTGAATCTTATTCTTTTTTTTTAAATCAAGTCGTTACATTTCTTTTATAGATTTTTGATAGTATTCATATAGTATTTCTTGGTTCGTGATACAAAAGGTGGTGCTTTCTTGTTTCTACACTTGTATTGGGAGAATAATTCGTCGAATTTTCGAACTAATTAAGCCATAGAATGTCTTAGTGGACTGCATTGATGGTCCCAAATCTGGATAAAGGAAAGTTGCCTTGAGGAAAGGTATTCAGTAATTAGAATGAAGTACCGTGACTTTTAATCTTGTTTGTTCCATTAAATTATGCACCATGGTAAAATTAAATATGCTAAAATCTTCTAATATGAATTACTTTTGAGAGTACGAAATAAATTAATAACGATTTTCATACAAGTAGTTGAAACATGTTTTCTTAATTACAACAATAAACTTCTATTCATAAATATGTTTAAGAGTTAGTCTACTGATATAAGCTATTTAGCACAAAATATTAAATGTGAAATAATAGATCTCGAGATACGAAATGCAAATCCTATCACACGGTGGAAAAGTGTATGAGGTGCTTGCTTGGTAACTTGTATTAAACAAATTAATATGTTTCATTTATATGTTTACTCATTTATTTCATATATTGAAGTTTAGATTTAACCTTTCGTGTAAATAAAATTGAATCTTAGGCTCAAAATCTTATTTTTAACTGTAAACAAAAATATTTTTTTTATATTTGTCTACTATTGATAAAAAACAAGCCTCAGTAAAATCAGTTAGTTACTAACCTGACCAAGAAGTCAGTGTCTCGATCAATCATAAAATCAACCTATGTAAAACTGTTAAAAGTAAATTAGACCCTTTGTGGTACCATCCTTTTCCCATATTTATTGTGAACTCCATAAATCTTAATCAATCTCATGTGCCCAAGTTGAACAAGTGAATAGTTGAAGTTTTTGCAAGAGGAATCTCACAAGCATCTCAACTTTTAAACCTCTCACCCCCCCCCCCCAACCCCCAAAAGAAAAAAACGAGAATCATTATTCACCCATTAAAAAAAACCCTCAACAAAATAAAAGAAAAAAATATAAAAGAGAAGGAGAGAATAAAAAAAAAAGAAAGAAAGAAAGAAAAGAGGAAGAAATAGAATAAGAGGGGGAGACAAGAGCACATTGGAACAGCTGTAGAGGAGGGCCCACAGGGGGGAAGGGTGACTGAGAGAGGGGGGAGGGGTGGAACGTGCCGGGGCGTTTATCCCGGATCCCTTGCCACTTACCCCAACCGCCTCCCCTTCTTCTTTACCGGCTCTTACCACCCTTTACCCGCAGCTGCCGGTTCCAATTAAATTATTATATTACAATTAAATAATAATCCTGTATTTTCCTTCAATGTTTTGTAGTTTTTATATATATTTTATTTTTTTTATAATCTACGGTGTTTTGATTGGACTTTGTTATTTAATGGGTTTCGGTTGGGTGTTATTGGGGTGGGGCAGAGTGGGCCCCTTCGTTTTTCGGGGTTTGATAGGGGTCCTGGGGGGGTTGGCCCATCTATACTCTCTTGGTTTTATTCCCTTGGAGCGGGTTTTTCCACTTCCCCATCAAAGAATAGCTAGAACAAGTTTTCAAAAATGTACATAGATAGTGATATATATCTATATATATATATATGTATATATATATATATATATATATATGTATATATATATGGAGCTGGATTTGAAATTTTGGCGTTTCAGATGTGTTTGTTTTGAGGCCACAATGTTAAATTCGTATTAACTTAAATTTGAAGAGCTAATCAGTCTTACCATCATCTATTTAAATCACATAATGGTAATTTTCTCCGACTTAACCTCAGTGGTCTATAGTAATTTGATAATGTCAGTTCAAATTAATACTAATTTTTCCCCTTGCGCCCTTTGCATGGAAAATCCGTTAATCCTTGTGTCTATTCATTGATGCGTGTTTATTTCGATTATGGATCTAATTGATGTGTATTTAGTTGGTGTAAATCAACTTAATGAATGATGCTTTAAAAAATAACTTAATTAATTAACTTATCTCCCCCAAATAAAGTGATTTACACCAATCATGGAATTCCCTTACCTTATTTCGAATATGTCGTCATTCTCAATCATAACCCCATTGGCTATTCGGATCAGTAGATATATAGTAACTGATTTATGGCCGTTTTTATGTTGTGTTCATGCCTATTATAATATTGAAGACTTCTAATTGTCACATTTACGGTCCATGGATTATTATTAAAAGTAAGTTGGTCGCATTGGAGTCGGGTCTACTGTTGCTATAATTTTCACACTACTAGTTGACAATTTTGTCATATTAATGTGTTCAAAATTAAATGTACAATATCATTGTAAATTTTGCATAAAATATATTTTTAATTGAATAATTTGTACATTATTTACACCTATCTAGCCAATTTTGTTTAAATTAGGAAAACTTAGATGATTGCTTGTCTGTTAATGTCCTTTGACACTCGTCTTGACCGTTGAGGACTGAGTGTAACGATCTATACCAAGGTGAATAACTAAGCACATAGGTATTGAATTTGATATTAATTTAAATTATTTTATAATGCACTAACTTTAAAAACTTATTATGTCGTCAAAATTCTCTCCACACCTCACGAGCCTATCCATCCCACATTTATTTTAGTCTACGGTCAAATATAAAATTGGATTGGCTCTAATTGCCATATGTAACTACATGATCCAAATACAACAACGAACTTATGAAAAATGTTAAGAAACATAAAGAAAATAAAGTCAGGCAAAAACATGTAAAAAATATTTCTAAGTTTTGATGAGCTTTAGTCATCACTTAAAAAGTAATTATTGAAATTAAAGATTAATAGACACATTCTCACTTGTATATTGGATCTTATATTATGTATATAAGTCTTTCCACACCTCAAGAGCCTATGCAAGAATTATGTGAAAAGACTTTATGTAGATAATATAAATATCACCTTTTGATGTCGTG
>JAVDBV010002245.1:0-10844 GCA_032619315.1 Piper longum
TTTTTTCGAGTTTGAACATATCGAATTCAAGTTTCGAGCCGAGCAGAGCCGAACATTCCTTTGCTAAAGCTCTCTTCGTTGTTCGACGAGCTTATCTATTTCGAGCCGAGTATTTTCTCGAACATAAAATTAATGAGCAGAGCACGAGCCGAGCCGAGCTGAGACGAACGCAAAAAGCTCATGAGCAGGCTAGACTCGTTTACACCCCTAAACACCTTAGACAAAAAAATGTATTCATTAATTTATTGACCATGAAGCGCTTCATACAAGGGTTCGACATCTTTTTCAATGGGGTTACAGGCATCCGCATCAATGTTGTTAGCGCTTATGGCAAAGCCCTTGGAGATCATATAAAAAATGCATAATTTGTTAATTATATATAATTTGAATTACCCATTGAGGATTTTACAAATTATTATATATAAGTATCAAATTTGTTGATTATTTTTACACGAGTTTGTGGTAAATTTATCCAACATTTTTCAAAATCACTAACAGAACTTACATACTACATGTGTAAGCCGGAAGCCACGTTCAGCCAATTTTTACAATGCTTTCCAATTGCAGCGGTGATGTTTCCTGTAGGGATGTAAACAAGTTGAGCCGAGCAAGCCGAGCAGGGTGCGTTTGAGTTTAGCTCAATATAAAATTAGCCGAGCCGAGCTTTAACGTAAATAAGTTGAGTCGAGTCCAAAATTTATGATATTTGAGTTTGGTTCGAGCCGAGTTCGTGCCGAGCTTCAGTCGAGCTCGAGCCGAGCTTCAGTCGAGCTCGAGTCTAGTAAATGTTTATGTTCTCGATTTATATAGAATCAAAATTTTTTTAAACATTATATAAATTCAATGTGATTTTAATAGTATTTACGAGCCTAATTGAGTCGAATATTTTTTTGAATTTAAACACGTCGAGTTCAAATTTTAAGCCAAACTAAGTCGAACACTTATTTTTCAAGCTCTATTCATTGTTCAGTGAGTTTATTCATTTTGAGTCAAATATTTTTTCGAGTACAAAATTAATAAACAGAAGCCGAGAAGCCAAGTCAAACTAATTAACGAGAGCAGTTTTGGGTCGTTTCCACCCCTAAATTCCTGCAGCATCAAATGCATTTGTTCTCTCCTTGATTCTGTGACTCATGTCAGCCATCTCTGCAATGCCAACTTGTTCATTGTTCTCTCCTCGATTCTGTGACTCATGCCAACTTGTTCATTGTTCTCTCCTCGATTCTGTGACTCATGTCAGCCATCTCTGCAATGCCAACTTATTAATGTTTAATCAAAACCTCAAGGAAACTAATAACAGCTGCTGCATTTAATCAAGAATAGGTATTCCTCAAGTCGATAGACTAAACATGAGTACCAATGTTTTATCTCCTCTTGACCAACAACAATGTTGGCTAGCAATGAATATTTTGTCGGTCCGTCTACTTCAGCACCAGCAACAACTCTTTGATTGGACACATCACCAGGCACCATACCTTCTCCCCGTGTTGTGTGCATTTATCGATCCTTGTCTACAAAACCATTTTCGCTTGTTTCGCACAATTTACATAAGACATATAGGAGGAGCCACTACTTCGCCCTGCCCAGTTCATTTGCATAAAAATATGTATCATGTTCTTCCTTGAACATAATGCTAATTTCTTAGCTCGAATATATTGAGCTCATTCATCAAGCCACATAGATTGAAGACAAATTCTTAGCCCAAATCATATCTTTCAAGAAATTCAAATTCTGAATATACCGACCTGGTTGTCGATGATGCCAATAGAGAAACTAAAACAAGAGAACCATAGAATCAATAGAAGTCCGAAACATATCGCTTTGCAAGAGCTGGACAATAAGACAAGGTATGTAGGCAAGCCACATGGGTTTTGCGATTAATCAAACAAGTGCACCACATGCAATAGTAAAGTCCAGACAATACACGTTTAAAAATGAGTAGCCAGAGAAATACATAGGGAAAAGAAAAATGCTCAATCATGTTAAATGAGTAATTGATCAGCTAAAGAACCATCAAGGAGAGAGCCAACGTCAGCCGCCTCTTAGTTGTAGGTATACAAAAGGCAATACATTACCCAAGGTATATTTGAATGATAAAATTAGTAAACCATCTACTTTTTAAGAAGGCATTTTGCTAGTGCGACATTAGAGCTAAGCATTCGTACATATCCACTAGTCGACATTCACAAGGTATTTCAATTTATCTCTACAAGAATATTTGGTCTACAGAAGAATCTTTATTGGATGGGGGAAAGGTAGAGTAATTTACATTGTGTTTGAGTGATTGCTTATCGATTCCAAATGGTCGACAATAAGTCGACTTGAAACAACATTGTGTTTGAAAGGTAGAGTAATTGAAGTAGGGCAATTGAATGAAGTAGATGTCAGAACAATGCAAAAAAACTTCTTATCAATTAGTTGGCCACGAGATTAGAGCAAAATATATACCCATGATGATATAAAGTTGAATGATCCCTAAACCGCTTTAACAAGTTTTTTTTCAAAAAAAATACTACCAATTATTTATGTCGGATACATGTATTTTGGAAACTAGGAGAAGTAACACAATGCATTTGCAGGTTATGATACTATTAAAGTATAATCACTTGATGAATGAGTGGCAAAATAGTACTAAATGACAGGCTGTATCTCTTACAAGCTGTAATAAAAACCATTTTACTTTCCACTACTGTAGGATTCATTGATGCCACTGACATTGCACATGATGAAGTGTCTGACCTTGCATATGACTGTACATCTGCTAATGGATTCAACAGCAATTCCCTGTGGGGTTTAGTTCTTCCCTTCTCTAGCCTGTGACATCCAAAACATGGTGACATTCCAGGAACAGATAACCTAGAATTCGAATATCTTCCTCCATCCATTCTTCTCCAAAATTTTGAGCTCAGGAACTCTGTGCCAGGCAATCTGCAACATGTATTTTCAGTTGTATCAGCATCTCTTATTCTTGAGCTTGAGACAGCCATGTCATATGACATCTCATCTATTGCTATCTCGAGGCCTTGAACTCTTGTTTCCAAAGACCGTATTCCTATTTGTGAGTTCCCGATAAATTTCTAAAGAAAGAAAAAAGCAAAATCAGCAACAACTTCGGTAAATTATCATATATTGGCTAAGATTAACCTAGGAAGTGAATGACAAAGCATTGTCAGAATCAAAACCACATAAGATAACGACATTAAACACAAAATACTCTAATTTGGCAACATATCACGCAAATTTCATTATTAGTGTCTTTCACGGAGCACATAATGGGCGTGGAATCATTGGTTGTGTGAGGCTTCTCTCTTGCAGATAAAAGTGGTGTTCAGTGTAACCAAAAAGCTTTTCTAAGAGCAATTCCAACTGAATATACATGATGTTCACCAAAAAGTAGAGTAATTAAAAGTTCGGCTACCAAGTAACAAACACCTCCCTTAGAGAAATACACCTAATTTTGTAAATTTCTATAAACTATATACCTGCAGAAGATCAAGCAAGCTCGATTGTTGGTTCTCAATGTTAACGACCTAATTTCTAATGACTGATAAATCACTATCCTCCCGCAAGATTTCACTGAATTCTTCTACAACAGGGCCATTTACGGAAGATTTCATGCTATCTATATCCGGTAATGGAACAATACGGGACTGAAACATTGGTGCCTAGAACATGCGAACCTTTTCATCTCTGTTCTTGCCAAAAAGTACGCGCTTAACTTCTAGTTTGGATTGATTATCAAAGCACTTTGTCTTTGAACTTCTTTTATCTTCCCTCCCCATCGTCATCCTGGTCGCTCTTCTTTACAACAGTTCGAATCGTTGAATCACCAGGAGAAGTGATCTCAGCACTACAACCAGATGGATGCTTATGAACAAGCTTTCCCACTGAGAAAGGAGGAGACGCTTCGTTGCTAGAATTTTTACTATGCGCACTGGTTGGTGATGCAGTGTTTTGAAAGGCTGGTGATGATTTGGTAGGAGAAAATTTCCTTATACCATTCAATGTTGTGTACGACTTTTTTGTACCGGATTCTCTAGGGTCAACAGCATCATCTGTTATGAGAAGAGAAATTTTACCATATATACATTTACAAAAAAAAAAAAACCACTGGTAAAGACCGACTGATGATGCTAGAGCAGAGTAATCTACAGACCCGCAATTAATTGGAGTGATTTAAAGCCAACTGCATCATTTATTATAAGAGCAGATGCATCAACATAAACAAACAAGGAACAGAAAAGACAGATAAGCCGACCAACTTCCTAAGAATCCTATATCAGAGTTGTCTACATTAATACATCCGACTGTGGTGACCTACATATAATTAAAACCATCTGTATATGTCAAACTCTAATAATCCGAATACTACCCACTACACAGAAAGCTCAACTCGTAATAATAATGAAAATTTCCATTCTTAAAATCTAAAAATCAGAATGACAACATACATAATAATAAGGAACAATCAAAACCAGCTATGTACCTATGGGAGGCGATCGAGAATCATCAACAAGCGAATTCTCAACAAAGGATGCTTCAGAAACTTCCTTCCAAGCATCAATCGTTTGATTCATCAAATCCCTCACACCCTACACCAGCATTTCGCACAAACCAACCTACATTATTCGGATCACTTAACAAATCAATCCAACCAAGACCGAAATTTCGAGAGAAGCATTATTTCCTCACCTTGTCGAACCTTCACGCCTCAAACGCAGACATACACCTCTCCTTATGCTCCCCAACTGAGCGCCCCTCCACCGTCGCCACTTTGATCAGCGCCTCCATCGCCGCCTTCCTCACCGCCCAATCCTCGCTGCTCAGAAGCTCCACCAGGCAGGGCACGAGAAACTTCAACAAGCTCTCGCTCCTCGCCCCGCCCGCGCCTACCATGCTCCCGATCTCCGCAACCAGCGCCGGCTTCGCCTTGAATCCGTCGCTCTTGAGCAGCTTCAGAAACCTGGGTAGCACCCGCTGCATTTGCGCGGCGGCCGCGGCATCGACGGAGGTGGAAGAGTCGACGGCGGGTGCGAGGCAGAGCGAGGCGCCGGCCTGGAGGTGGGCGTCGTGGTTGGCGAGGATGGCGTCTGAGAGGGGTTTGAGGAGGGCGGGGGCGAAGGGGGGGAGGGCGAAGGAGTCGATGCAGGAGGCACAGACGGCGGAGTCGGGGTCGCGATGGCGGCGGAGGACGGCGGCGACGAGGCGGGGGAGGAGAGGCGCGAGGGCGTCGAGGTTGGCGCGGGCGAGGGTGGAGAGGAGGCGCACGCACTGGCGGCGGACCGGGGAGCGGTGGAAAGCGTTGGTATCTTGGATGCAGGCGAGGAACACGGCGATGGAGTCTGGCAGGACGCCGGCAGCCATGGCCTCGAGCTCCGCCGCCGCCATGGCGATGGTGTCGCGGTCGGCCAGGCGGTTGAGGACACGACAACCATTGCCTTCACATCCTCCGGCAAACGGAGCCATCGCCGGCGGCGGCGACCGCGGTCGCGGAGAGGACGGTGGGCAATGCCGCCGGCGAGGCGAAGAACTCGGCGGGAACTTTGGAGGAGTGGAGTGGGCCGGGAAGGTGGGAGAAGATGGAAAATTTAAAATGTGGGTCGCGGCCCATGGGCCCATTCGGTGGCTTGTTGGTTGGGCCCCGGAGGTGCGGTCCCACTTGGAGGAGTTCAAAGGGGGCTTCAACAAATCCAAGCCAGTCCAATTTCTTTGATCGGATTCATTGATGAATTAGCGTTTATAATGTTTGAAAGTATAATGTATTATAAGTATTCAGGTTAGATTTGGACTGAGTTAGGGTTATTCGATTCGATGTAGATATGATCCATAGTTTTAAATATCGTATCCATTATCATACCGGATTTAGTCGGTTTGGAGTATACATGGTTCAACTAGGTCGAATCAGGTTTTAAAACCATAATAATAAAATATTTTATTAAACTTTAAAAATATATTTTATTATTAATATTTTATTAAATAATAGTTAACATACCTAGATTTTCAACAAAAAAATTTCATATTGAAAAACTAGGTAGGAATTAAAATGGTGTGAAAGCTTAAACCATACCGGGTCAAAAGGTAGTACTTGGTTTACCAGGTACAATTGCCTAGCACAATGCGATTTTAAAATTGTCTCAATAAATAATTTATAAAGAGACTATTTTCCTCTTAATTAATTTGTTATATAAAAAGTTAAATTCTAGCTAAGATGATGCACCAAGTCTTCTATTAAAGATAAATTTAAATTTTATAGAAAAATCCTTGTTGAATAATGAGATGATTATAATAATTTGATAGATAGATTTCCAATATTCATTCCAATTTTAAAGATAAAACATAATTAAATGAGAAGATAGACTCAAATAATATGTTTTTTTACATTTTTTTAATATTTTGATCAGTTGAATCTCATACTTTTCAGTAGAGGCCAATTTGTATTAGCTTTTATTAATAACATAAAATAAGAACTCAAAGTACATTTGTCTTCGATCAAGGCAAAATTATCCTTATCATCAAATAATTATTGTGGAGTTTTGAGTATCTAGTAATAATAATCCAAATCTTAAGTATCAACCCTTATATACATTAATAAAAAAGTAAATTTAAGTTTCATTTTGTTAAAAAAGTAAGAGATTTAACTAATCAAAATATAGTAAAAAATATTAAATTATTATAATTTATTTCTTCATTTAGTTAGAATTTATATTTGAAATGAGAGTCTATTTGATTCAATTAGAGTCTATCTATAAAATTGAAATTAAGGCCTATCTCTAATAATAGGCAGTGTCCATTTTCTCATCATTCAATTTAGAATATATTTATAAGGTTAAGGTCCGGCTATATGTAATATGAATTAATTAGGTATCTATGCATAAGATACCTAATGTATAACACTCTTGGTAAGATTATTTTCATATTTAATACTTAGTGGTTGGTCATGGTATGTAAATGGCGATTAGTGAGTATTCATTTCACTATAAAATTTTAACTTAAATGGTGACGGCGGGTCGCGGAAGTGTGTAGTGGCAGATGGGTTGCGACAACAGTGGTAAGGAAGTGGCACTTGGCTGGTTGCACGGTGACCTGGGCATGTGCTGTCTTGGGGAAGAGTCGGGAAGGCAGTAGGCAGCCAGTGGTGGGGTGACACAACAAAACATGGGGGGTGGGGGGGAAGGAGGAATGGGTGATGACAATTTCGTAATAAAAACTTTCATCTCTCCCGACTCTAGTTTATATTACAAAATAAATTTTAAAAATAAATAAAATAATTTCGTAATAAAAACTTGACTCACTCCCAACTCGAGTCAATATTACGAAAAAATAAAATAATTTCGTGATAAAAACATGACTAGTTCCCGACTCGAGTTAATATTAAGAAATAAATTTTAAAGAAGGTATAATAAAATAGTTTTACAATAAAAATTTGACTTGCTCCCAACTAGAGTCAATATTATGAAATAAATTTTAAAAATAAAATAATTTCATGATAAAAACTTATTTGGCTCCCAACTCGAGTAATATTACAAATAAATTTAGAAAAATAAAATAATTTTATAATAAAAACTTAACTTGCTCCTTACTCTTTCTTGCATTTCTACTTATATCGAGATTACAATAATCACAAAAACTCTATAATGCATTTCAAACTTGAAAGTATAAGAATAACAAAAAAGAAAAAAAGTATGATAAAAACAATTAAAAATTAAAATTTTAAAAATAAATTTAAAATCAATTTGAATAATATATTTTAAGAGAAATCATGTTAAAAACTTTTCAATATACCAATGACCATAATTGTCAAATTCACTTAAAAGAACATTTTGCAATGTTTCTAAGGGAAATTTAACCAAGGCAATGGTAATTTTATACTGGAATATAACAAATCTGTTTTATTTTATTTATTTTTTTCTTTACATTGTTTAAATGAATAAAGGGATTGAAAACATATTACAATTAACTAATTTTTGTTTAACATAATTACGATATTATATCATGATGAGTTTTTAAAAAATATTAGAAATGTAAGTTTGGTTCTAATATAACTCTCCAAATTTACTACTTAAAATATATAACAATCTTTGATATTTAAAATGTCTTTTTGACATTGTCGTTATAATATTCATCTTCCTTTCTTTAAAATAATACTTTCATATGATATATTTATTAAAATTTATCTTTAAGCTCACAAGTATTATAAGTATTCTCTTTATATCATTTATAAGTATTTAAAACAACTTCAAACATAACAATATTAATAAACTCTTGCTCTACATAATTACAATATTGTAAATTAATGAATTTTTAGAAAATATTGGAACTATCAGTTTGGTTTTAATATAGTTCTCTAAATTTGCTTACAATCCAGCTTTTATGCGATTAATTTATTAAGCTTTATCTTTAAGTTCAAAAGTATTATATACAATGTCTTTATAACATCTCTATGTGTATTTTCTATGAATTTTAGACGACGATAATTACATAACTCTATAATGCATTTCTTTACAATATATTTATTACAATTTATCTATAAGCTCACAAAAGAGCAACTCTTCTCAATAGGTGTTGAATTGGAATCCCATTTTAAGGATTCTTACTTGGGATATCTACTATACGCCCATTAACTAAAACATGTTTGTGGTCTGGCTCCCGAAATAGTCGAAGTCATGCCTAATAAAAAAAGGATGTCATCTAAGTGCATCTAAAGTAGTTGTAGTCCCCCGCTAACCCTAGCAAGCATTCAAATTTCTGTCCCACATTCATTTGCATAACTTTCGTTATATATGACATGGAACCGTGTTCTTATGTATTTATCAAGTAATTGTTTTCTTTATATATGAAATGGCCACAGGTGTCCAGGTTTTGAGTCGGAGCCATGGCCCGCCAGCCCATCGCCTCACCCTCGCCGCTGCAGTCCGGAGGTGTATATAGACTTGTTTGTATATTTTAGGCCTAGATCTAGGCCATTGAAGCGTTTAGTTGCCATTTGGGAATTTTTTATAATCTCATTGCATGCATCATAGGGATTTTAAACTATCGGATTGTGCCCCATGGGCCCAACATGATTGATTTTAGGGTTTCGAGGCCCATTTATCATTCACGTATCGATCCCTGCCTTTAGAGTTAATATCAAGACTCGAGTTAGTTTTGAAATTGGACGGTCCCTATCCGAACTTTTCGTTCATATCTATAGTGCATGTACTCATAGGTGGGCTCCATTAGGCCACAAGTTGTCGACATTCCGGTTGTGCCATGTGGCAAGATTTGAGCTGTGCACTTAGATTTATCTTCACTCTTTGATTTTGAGTTTCTACGTTTTTGAAAATTTTCACTACTACGCCGTCGTCGCGGGCGAATCTCCGCGTTGCCCACGGTCACCGGATTGGTATGATGGTGATCATCTCGCGGCCGGCTATCAATTCGTACCCATGTTTACCACCAGAGCCAGTGCCATAGCTGTTGATGATGGTGTTTGCTGTGTTGTTTTCCGCCACCGCCACCACACTTTCGGGCTGTTTTCAAGCAACGGTGAGCTACCTTCGGTTGATCTGACCACTGCGATAGTTTACCCTCACTGAAATCTATATTTTGAGACAACCCACGACCACTACCACGACCACGATCTCCGCACCCAGCAGCGATATCGTCCTCTTTCTGGCCAGCCCGTGGCTGGACTCCTCTGACCGTCATCACCATTCCCCATCCTCCCTTCTTTCAATCACGACCAATGGTAGTTAGGGGTGTAAACGAGCCAAGCCTGCTTGCAAGCTTTTTGCGATAGGCTCGGCTCGGCTCATGCTCGTTAATTTTGTGCTCGAAAAAATACTTGGCTCGAAATGGATAAGCTCGTTGAACAATGAACAGAGCTTGAGCAAAAAAGTTTTTGGCTCGTCTCGGCTCGAAACTCGAACTCGATGTTTTCAAACTCGAAAAAATGTTCGACTCGGCTCGTAAATACTATTGAGGTCACATCGAACTTATATAGTGTTCAAATTTTTTTTTGATCCTATATAAGTCGAGAACATAAACATTTGCTAGGTTCGAGCTCGGCTCGAACCAAGTTCAAACACTATAAATTTTGGACAAGCTCGGCTCGGCTCGTTTATATTAAAACTTGGCTCGTTTACATTAAAGCTCGGCTCGGCTCATTTTATATCGAGCCAAACTCAAGCACACCCCTGCTTGGCTCGGCTCGGCTCGTTTACACCTCTAATGGCAGTGTACGGTGCGTAGTCGTGGCCGTATTCCGGCAACGAGCACCACCACCCGCAGTTCGGTCCACTTACCCGTCCCCTTGTTCGAGTTGACGTCCACCTGACTAGCTTGAGTCCACTAGTCCTCTAACCCATGTTCAAGTCTGCCCATCCTGTCATGTCCGCTCAGTCAAGCAAACCCATATTCTAGCTCGGGTTGGTTCAACACTTTCGGTTTAATTTGGTTCAGCTTTGTTCGGTCCAGTTCAGCTTGGTTTGGTCCAGTTCAGCTGTAACACCCTGATTTCGGTTCACTTAAGAACCGAATCAGAAATGTTGTGATCGAGTCGAGTCATGTTTAAAGCTGATAGTCAATACGACTCGATTGATCAAATAGATCGAAATAACCCTCTTGGTGTCATGAGAATGGAAGACATTGTCAAATAAACATCAAAATACATCAAATAAAAATAAATGCAAGAAAGAAAATCTTAGGTTGAGCTCAAGTGTGTGTAGCATTTATATGTCCTTTCGCCGAAGTCGATACAGGATTTGCGAGACCTACATATATTATAAGAAAACCGTCAGTAACGAATGTTACTGGTCCGAAAAATAACTAATACAATCTGGCAAATGGGTATTCTATTACCCACG
>JAVDBV010002246.1:0-10237 GCA_032619315.1 Piper longum
CATATCCTAAGGTCTCTCCAAACCTCACATAATTCTTGGCCCAAAGCATAAAGGTCGAGTAGTATTAGGTAATTGCCTTTAGTACCCTCTGATACTACAAGTTTAGACATATATTGTATAAAACAGTACCCATCTACTACACACCTCTTCAGGTATGAGGAAGCTCAAAACGTAGAGATGTCAGGATCCCTCGAGAATGGAACAACCTTCTCACTAATCCAGAGCCCACTGCGACCTGGATATGCGCCCGCTCACTATATATATGAAGTCAAGTCCACCAACTCTCATCTCACTAAAATCTAATAAAAACTATATATATGACTGAGAAGGAAATCATATAAGTAAGCCCGAAGGCAACATGAGGTGAGCTAAATTCGAAAATAACACGAGGGATCTCATCTTTGATGGTTATTAACTACAGAAGTAAAATACGTCTAGATGGCCTTGTATTAAGCCGATAAAGCAACCAATTAACACATCCTATGATCTGGAAGTCAAACTACAGTAGAATGAAGCGATAAAGCTGAGAAAAGTCCTAATGGACTTGAAGTTGAAGCTCTAAACATATCAGCAAATAGACGGTGAGCTCAGACTCCAAAGCCTACATTGGAACCTACTCAACTCTATCTTATGCATGGTCGTAGTGTGTGCCCACATCAACAATAACATCACAACAAAGGGCAATGTAAAACAGATTAACCAATAAACACTCGACATGAAAAATGAAGCATTAGCAAGCAATAAACAATAATAAATTAACTAAACAAACAAATAAATAAAAGAATCATAAATAAAAATAAAAGGTGCATGACTAAGCATCAATAAAATAATAAATAATAAATTAAACACTTATGAAAATAAATGAATAATTGAATAATGGATAGTAAATAAATAAACAGATAATAAATAAATAAATAAATAAAAATACTATTCACGAATAACAATAATAATATAAATAATGCTAAATAAATTTACAACTAAATGAGAGTAAATATTAGCACATACACGAGTAAGTAATAATTAATTAATTAATTAATTAATTAATTAAATGGATAAATAAATGAATAACTAAACAAATAAATAATTAATAACAATTAATCACGAATAATAATGATATCATTATCAAATATAGGAAAATATAACATATGTGCGAGCAAATTAAAAATGGAAAAAAATAGTTATAAGTAAATACAATATCAATAATAATAAATAATTATTCAAGCATACATCACACACGATAAATATATAAATAATAAGAAATAAACAATAATGAATAAATAAATAATATATAAATAAAAATATTCATAATATCAAAATATATCAAATAATGTGAATATTCATCTAAACTAATATAAGGAGTTTCAAGTTACTGGAAACCGTCGAAAAACGAATTAAAACGGCTAAAAAAGGCAATTGCGTTAACCGAGTTGGGACGAGACAATTCAGTCTCAGTCGTACTTAAACGGTGGTTTGGGTTGGCTAAGTGGACATGGGACACTGTCACGAACAGGGTTTGGATAAAGTGGGCGTGATCATAGGTAGTCATGCATGACAGGGCTGCTGGTTCTCATCGCCAAAAAATGGCCATGGTGGCGAGGCAGGGGTTGCCACCGGTCAGTATTGACATGGGACGGCGAGGAGAAAGTGATGTCGGTGAAGGCTAATGGAGTCTGGCCAGCACTGGCCGAAAAATAGCCAGAAAATGGGAGTATTTCCACTGGGAATGAGGGCGTCGCTTGCGGTGAATGCAGGAGCGACGGTTATGAACAGGCTTTGGACAAAGTGGACGCAATCCATGATGGGGCCACCGGTTCTCATCGCCAAAAAACTGCAATGGTGGCTAGGCAGGGATCGCCGCCGGTTAGTGTCGACGGGGAACATTAAGGAGAAAGTGATGCCGGTGAAGGTTGATGGAGTTCGACAGGCGACTGGCTAGAAAACAGCTAGAAAGAGGTAGTATCGCCGCTAGGAATGAGAATGGTGCCGGCGGAAAATGCAGCAGTGACGGTTGGCATGGTTGGGTTCGATCGATCAGGCATCGAGTGCAGAATGTGTCTGGGTGATCGGAGGTGGCTCACCGGCACTAGAAAAGGTCTTCAAAGGTAGCGGCAGTGATAAGATATGACGGACAAAAAGCCTCTACTAGCGGCCAACGCGGCAGTGCAGGTGATGGTGGCGGGTCTTGATCGATAGTTGGCCGCAAGGTGGTCATGGGGGTGCCAATCTGGTGGCAAGCCAAAGTGGCAGTGGCAATAGAGCTAAGATCCTCCAAAAATATTGGAGAAAATCCCAGAAAAATGGAAGACGAAGCTAGGGTTGACGTGGATAGCTTGGATCTTACCATGTGGCATGATTTAGATGTCCGGCAAGTCGTGGGCAATGTGGAGTCTACATAGGATATATACATTACATACATGGTCGGAAAGCTCAAATCGACACCCATAAAAGTCGAAACTAACTGAAATCTTAACGGATAATCTATGGACAAAAATCAAGGCGTTGAAGCTAAATGAGCTTCGAAACCCGACACTTGACCTGTGACGATCTAAGACTCAAATAAAAAACTAGCCCCATAGGGGCAATTCGGTATTCTGAAATCCATAAAATGCATGCAAAAGAGATACCCGGGAAAAGAAACCTAAACAAATACTAAACGCTACAACGGGTTAGATCTAGCCCTAAAACCCTGAGCTAACATAAGCAAGAATTTGTATACTTCAAATGTATGCTGATAACTCATTCTCTATTATAACATAACTGAAACTATCTGTATATTGGGCATACTCAGCTTCCATAACATACTCATACGACAAGTTGGGCCCCGTACTCTCAGTATTAAATCTAAAATGACTGTAGTCTAACCTGAACCAGGACAGGCAACATGTGGGGTAAAACCCTCACCCAAGTTGGGGTTTTACAATTTCTTCCATATCTTACACTAAGTTCATACTTAAAACTCAAAAAAATCTTGGACAAATCTTGCGCTCAGCTTACATAGTGGGCTATCAAAATAAAAGGCAAAACATGAGCACAAATGGATACTCATCTATTTACACGGCTCAACTCAATTGACAATCCTACATATTGTTCAATAGTGGACATCTCTAATTTGCTTTAAGTATTCCCAATGATAATTAAAAAATAATTGTAAAATTCTAATTAAATTAAGTAATAAGTTTTTATTAGACTATGAGGAGTTACTAGGCACCCACAATGACAAATGTCAAGTAAGGTCAAAATGTGATAAGAGTGGGAAAAAAACTCATGCACCAAATACATTTCCCTATGGGTGCTAATCGAGCGAGTCGAGTCAAGTTGAGTGTTCAAACTCGACTCATTTGTCTTCGAGTTCGAGTTGAACATAAGAAAACTCAAGCTTTATTTATCTATATTTTGTTTTTAATAATTTATAATAAAATAAGTTCTCAATGATTAAATAGTTCAACTTCGTATAAATTACACACCAAGTAGTTTGTTCGTTCATGAAAACTATTATATTAACATGTAAAATCATCATCATGACATGATTGAATTATTATTATTTTTATTTAATGTACATAACTATTTAAAAATATATTATTTAGTGTAACGCCTGAAATCTGGTTCACCTAAGAATTAGATCAGAAATGTTACGATTGAGTCGAGTCATGTATAAATCGATTAATTTAAAAGACTTGAACGAAAAACAAACAAAAAAAACCCCTCTTGGCGTCTTGATAAAGGAAGACACGACTATATGCGCAACTAACACTCAATAATAAAAGATGATGGGATGTGTGCAACAACCTAAGAAAGAGCTACATGCAATGTCATGGCTTGAGAAGACACAACACGCAACAAAAACAAAATATAAATAAATAAAATAATGGAGCAAGTATATCAAAACAACTGACGAAGCTCAAAACTGAATATCTCATCTAGATTTGATATCATGCCTGATATGTTGATACATAAGCTGGTGAGGAGATACATCATAATACATCAAATAAATATACATGAACATGCATCAAAAGCCGGGAAAAAGAATGAAGAAAAACAATGGTGCATTGAGTACAAGTGTGTGTAGAACCTGTCTTCCTTTCCACCAAAGCCAACCTAACACGTAGGAACACAAATCTTACATATATAATAGAAAAAACATCAGCAACGACTGTCATTGCCCAAAAAATAACTAATATAGACTCGAAAGTAGAAGCTTC
Source organism: Piper longum (assembly GCA_032619315.1). Classification (NCBI taxonomy): domain Eukaryota; kingdom Viridiplantae; phylum Streptophyta; class Magnoliopsida; order Piperales; family Piperaceae; genus Piper; species Piper longum. The sequence goes on from JAVDBV010002246.1 coordinate 4,200, forward strand.
TTTCTACAAGAAAGAAAAACCAATATATATCTCCATGGGAACACTCAAAAGGTACCTACTAAGCCATCAAACTGCAAATAGTATAGCATCTCGAACTGAACTAGTGTTGTGCCACTCTCGTCAAATGCCTCTCTTGGCAATGTCAAATAACTGGTCCCACTCTCAAGTAAAAGCACATATCCTAAGCCTTCTCTAAACCTCCATATAACTCCTGGCCCAGAGCATGAAGATTGAGTACTATCAGATACTCGTCTTTAGTACCCTTTAATATCTCAAATCTAGACGTGCATTGTATAAAATAGTACTTGTCTACTACACGCTTCTTTGGGTGTGACGAAGCTCAAGATATATAGATGTTAGGATCCCTCAGGAATAAAACAACACTCTCGCTAATCCAAAGACCATCGTGATCTCCATATACACATGCTTACGGTATATGCAATGTCAAGTCCACTGACTCTAGGCTCACTAAAATCCGATGAAAACTATATATAAGATTGGGAAGGGAATCATATAAGTAGGCCTAAAGACAACGTGAAGAGGAGCTAAATTTGAAACCAACACGAGGGATCATATCTTCGAGGGTTATTATTCACGGAAGTAGAATATGTCTAAATGGCCCCGTGTTAAGTGGGGTCCGATCAAACAACCAATTAACACGCCCTATGATCTGGAAATCAAATCGCGATAGAGTAGAAAAGTCCTAACGGTCCTGTGGTTGAAGCCCTAAGCGTATCAGCATATCTACGGTGAGCTCGGATTTCAGAACTTACATTGGAACCCACTACTAAGCAAAAGATTGACAATTCTATACAATGCATAATCGTGGTGTGTGCTCAGATCAATAATAATATCAACTCAAACAATGAGCAATGTAAAAGAAATAAATAGCTAAACATCTATAACAACCCGGCCCAATGCACAATATAATGGGCTAAGTCATCTCTTCAAAAGTGGTTAACCAAATTAAAAATCTATAGTCCATTCCTACTTATAAACATGATCTTACCCTAATAGATATTATTAAATACAAGACGAAGTTGAGGAATCTCTCATTCCACCCCCCTAAGAAATTTTATTCTCGAAATTCCTACACTTAGCCCATTCTAACCCCAACCTATGTCCTTCTTTGGCCCGTGATGGGCAGCCTAACCAACATCCCTAGTCTAGCCTACCATCTAACACGAAACCATGTTGCTCTGATAACATTTGTAACGACCCAACCCAAGTGTCACATAATGGGCTAAATTATTTTTTCAAAATTTATTAATTAAGTTAAAAATCTACAGTCAATTTTTATTTATAAACAATTTTTTAACCCATTATGTATTAGATGTGAGACTAAGTTGAGAGGAACTCCCGACACGTAAAACGAGGCATGTACAAGCAATAAACAAAACAAATGAACACATAAAACAAGTTAAGAAAATAAAAGAATAGTAACTTAAACTAATAGGTGTACGAGTAAACATCAAGAAAATAATAAAAAATAAATAACAATTTAAACGCACATGAAAATAAATAAATAATTAAATAATGAATAATAAATAAAGATAAAATAATAAATAAATAATTTAATTCATGAATATATAGATAAAAAATAAACACGTAAAAATAAATAAAATACTATTCATGAATAATAATAATAATATAATTAACACTAAAAAATATGTGCCTAAACACAAGTAAATATTAGCACATACACAAGTAAGTAAGTAATTAAATAAATACATAATTCAATAAATAAGTAAAAAAAAGTTCATAGCAATTAATCATGAACAATAATAATATAAATATCAAATATATAAATACACGGCTAAAAACAAATAGCTAATAACATGAGAGCGAGCAATTAAATAATAAATAAATATATAAACAAAAATATGATAATATTAATAAAATAATATTAATATATAAATACATCATCAATAAAATTAATAAATATTTATATAAGTATGCATCTTGTATGACAAATATATATAAATAACAATAAATAAGCAATAATGAATAATTAAATAAACAAGTAAATAATAAATAAAGAAAAATACTCGTAATATCAAAATATACCAAATAATGTAAATATACATCTAAACTAATATAGCGAGTTTTGAATTACCGAAAATAGGTGAAAAATAACTGAAAAAGTCAACTGAGTCAACTAGGCCGAGTTGGACCAAGTTAGGCTAAGTTAACTCGGTCCAAGTTGAGCTATTGGGTTGGGTTGGACTCGGTGGACATGGACACGGCCATAAACACGATCACGGGCATGGGCAGGAAACAATAGACTCGGGCAAGGCATACACGGACACAAGCAAATGGTTTGTTGGGCACCGCCAGTGCCTATTGTCGGAAAACACTGACAGCGGCATGCGGAGGCTGCCGCATGTTGTAATGGACAGAAGAGGTCGAGGGGAAGGCATCCGGGGAGAGGGCTGATGGAATCTGGCCGTCATTTGGCCAAAAAATGACCGCGATGTGGCAAAAACTCCACTGACAAGAGAGGATCGTTGGCGATTGCAACCACACCGGAGGTTGAGGTTGGCCTCAAACGATTGGCCTTGGCAAGGCGAAGCTATTTAGGTAGATGGCCTCACCAGAGGGAGCCCACTGGTGCAAAGAAAAGGCTCAAAAGTGGTGGCGGTGGAAATTCGGCAAAGAAAATAGCTCTGTTGGCGGCCAACATGGTGGTGTTGGCATTAGTGGTGTTTCCTAATAGATAGCCGACCGCGAGGTGGTCACGATGGAGCCGATTCGGTGGTCGGAAAGTGGCCGGAGTCTCGCCAGCAAAGACCCAAAGTGGCGGTGGCTCTAGGGTAAACAAATCTCCAAAAATGTGGGAAAAAATCCTATAAATTGGGAGGTGATGTGTAATGACCCAACCCAAAGTACAAATTAATGGGCTTAAGTTATCTCTTAAAAAGTGGTTAAGCAAGTTGAATATCTATAGTTTATTTTCACTTATAAACAGGATCTTACCCTTATAGGTAAGAGATGTGAGACTAAGTTAACAGATCTCACAATCCACTCATCTTAGAAAGTTGCGTCCTCAAAATTCTTATACTTGGCTCGTAACTAGCCCTAGCATAGGTGACTTCTTGACCTGTGACCAGCAGCCTAGCCTATATCCTTAATCCAGCCCACCATGTAACACGAAACTATGTTGCTCTAGTACCAAATTTAACGATTGTAACATAATAGGTCTAAGTCATTTCTTTAAAAGTGGTTAACCGAAATTGAAGATTTATAATCCATTCCCATTAATAAATAAGATCTTACCATAGTAGGTATTAGATGTGAGTTAAGTTGAGAGATTTTACAATCCACCTATCTTAGGAAATTTCGTCTTCAAATTCCTACATTTAGCCGGTCGCTAGCCCCAACCCACGCCCTTCGTTGAACCATGACCGATAGCCTAACCAACTTCTCTAGTCTAGCCCACCATGCAACAAAGAATTAAAACCCCATTGGGTGAGTCTTCACATTTTTCACGGTCACCACCCTAACGTCTAACTCTTCATCTCTTCTACTTTCCCTTTTTGTTGGTATCTTTTCTTTTTCCTTTTTTTGTTTTCTTTTGCACCTCTTCATGCATGCATCTTTTGAATTTTTTTATTTCTTATGATTGTGAAGATCTGTTCCATTTTTCTTGTTTTATGTATATGTTTGTCTTATATTTGCACCTCGTTGCATAGACTTTTGAGTCGGAAGTCATACCTATTTCGTAACGATCTGGCCTAAAGTGCAATGTAATTGGCTTAAGTTATTTCTTTAAAAGATCTATAGTCTATTCACACTTATAAACATAATTTTATCAAAGTAGGTATTAGATGCGGGATTAAGTTAAGGGATCTCACAATCCACCCACCTTAGAAAATTTCGTCCCGAAATTCCTACACTTGGCCCGTTCTAACCTCACCCCACAACCTTCGTTGGCCTATGACTGGTAACCTAGCCAACGTCCTTAGTCTAGCCTACCACCTAACACAGAACCAGGTTGCTCTAATACTATTTGTAATGACCTGGCTCAAAGTACAATGTAATGGGCCTAAATCACTTCTTTAAAAGTGGTTAACCAAGTAAAAGATCTATAGTTCATTCTCACTTATAAACATAATCTTATCCCACTAGGTATTAGATGCGGGACTAAATTGAGAGATCTCACCGTAACACCCCATTTTTTGGTCCAAGGGCCGACCAAAGTACGATGTTATAATTTGGAAAACTATTCGTTGAACTAATCTCGTAGAAACTTTATGGAAGCTGATCTCAACCCTCAAGGAGGTTTAAAACGGGTAACCTTACAGGGTTTCATCACATATGCATGTTGATTCATACTAGCATAGAAAAACTCTTAAACTTAAGTATTCTACATGATCACCCCTAGCCACAATAGAGGCAAAACCTCCCCTGTGACTATGAGTGGTGACTTTAAAAATGCTAATGATCACTCTCAACGGTAGAAGAGGCGCACCTCGACTACAGTCTTGAGGTTACATGTTGTGACAAGAACCTTTTCTTACTACTAAATTCAAGTGATTCATTACATTTCTTAATTTTTTACAAGCGAATGAATGTAGAGAATTTGAACATGGGTCGTGGTTACCTTTTCCACATACTTAACATGTGCAAGAAAATGATATAATTAAACACAGCATCATGTGTAACACCTCAAATCTAGTTCACGCTTACGAACCAAACCAGAATGTTATAGGCTCCAGTTAGGTCAGCTTACCCCAACCTAACTCGTTCGGATCAAATCTCAGCATCTTAAGATGAAGATACAATTTGCTATATCCATGGATGAATGCACAAAACCCTAACATGCTACTATATGAATGATATGAAAATCAATTCACACACCAACGCAATTGTAATAAAATCAATTAAAATTCTAAATAAAACTGGACTGAGTCTCCTCCAAAAGTGCAATTAGGGGCCACCTTGTCAAAATGACATATACAACATATATACAAATATAGAACATTAGCATTCACACAACATTCTAATCTACTGTATGCATCATTCTCTGAATCTTGAGTCCCACCTATGCATTCTATTCATGTTTCACATCATACCATCATGCTTTTCATTTCCTCACGCCAGTTTTAATATAATAAAATCATAAACAAAATATTAAACATTCAATCATCCAACATGTGTGTGCAAGAGACCTCACTGCTCCTCCGTCCAAGCTAGCACATCTAATCGAGCTCATGACCTACATATATTATAAAAACGTGTCAATAACGAGCGTTACCTGTCCAAAAAATAACTAATATCAAACTGGCACTAGAAAGCTAACCCTCATGTTGAATAAAAACATCATATACTTTCTCAAGAGCTCTCACAAGGGCACTAATAGGAACTGTCGCCCTCAGGTCAATAACGTCCCTTTTCCATAACATTCTCTTTCCTTGGTCATTTCATCTATCTCTTGCGCAGCAAATTCATTCTCATTCATCTCATGTAACACCCCAAATCCGGTTCACCATAGTGAACTAAACCGGTATGTTACAGGCCCCGATTAGGTCGGCTAAACCGAACCCAACATGTGTGGATCCAATCTCGGCGTCTTAAGATGAAGATATAACTTTATCGTACATGCATGCGTAAAACCCTAGCAGGACACTACATGGATGACTTAACAATCAACTCATACGAAGGCAATAATTTTAGTAAAATTAATAATAAAAAAATATTTAACTTAAAACGGATAGAGTTTCCCCTAAAAATGTAATTAGGGGCCACACTGTCACAACCACACATACCATATATATACACACATATAACACATCAGTGTTCACACACAAGTCTAATCTACTGTATATCCATCTTGATCAACCGAGAATGCCTCTGATACCATTTCTGTAACACCCCAAATCAGGTTCACCCTCATGAACCGAACCGGCATGTTACAGGCCCCGGTTAGGTCGGCTAACCCGAACCTAACTCGCACGGATCCAATCTCGGCGTCTTAAGATGAAGATATGATTCGTCATACATGAATGAATGCATAAAACCCTAACAGGATACTACAT